>VXAK01026445.1:13884-23949 GCA_013399435.1 Arenaria interpres
TCAGCAGGAACTTATGAAAACAAAATGGTCCCTATCTGAAAGCAGTAGGCTATTGGTTTGTAAATCTCTCTCTCACCAGGTGACATTCTACTCTCTTGGATATTGTTTGTTGTGTATTGTCCCCTTTGCATTAAAGTTCATAGACACACATCTGCATAACCCTCCTATTGGTATATTTTAAAAGGCTAACTAACAGCACTTTTCCACAGAGTCTTATTTAATAAAACTATCAGAATCCCCACCCCCTCCAAAAAAATATTAATATTAATGTTTTATACTTAATCATGTTTGCATTATGGGCATAGGTCAACCTGTTGCCTTGGTGATGGAGAATCTGGGTCTTGCCATAAACATCACTCTGTTCTCCAGGGAAAGAAGGTAAATGCATGATGTAAATAGCCTCCTAATTCCACCTTTCATCTAAACTTACATCTTTAAAATAGAAGTAATTAGAAGCGAAGCTCAAAGTATTCTACAGATATCTTCTTTTCCTAATCTGTCCACATATAGAACATGCTATTAGGATGTAAAGAAAACCAATATTAATTCAAATTAATTCTGTCAGTGACTATCTACTTCTTTATCTGAGATTTCACAGCTTCAGTAAGAGAGACCCACTACTGAGCAATCAGGTTTAACTCCAAGCCCCTGCTCATCTTCTTCCTCTTACCTCAAATATAACAAATCTACAAAGCCAGAAGTCACAGGCAGAGTTATTTTTAGCACAGTCACATGACTGGCATTTGGAGAAAAAAAAAGCACAGATATTGAACATCCTTACTGTGAATGCATCGTGGAAAAGAACTGTATAACAGCTCTCTTTCTGTGGCACAGTTGAGAAAATGCAGGAACCAAATTTAATACATAACATGACCAAGCTTGAGAGAGGCTTGCTATAAAACCCCTGAAATTCCATTAAATCTCTTTTTTTAAAAAAGTAGTGATGGCAATATATAAGAAAGTATGCTGTAGGGAAAAAATAAATCTACTTTTAAATACAACCATCAAATTTTCAATTGTCGATCAATAATTTTAACACAATCTTTTAGATCACAAGTGAAAACTAAGAAACACTAGACTGTCAGTATCTCAGGAAACATAAAAATTACAGTAGACTGATCACTGTAAAATAAGTGATAAGAGGAGACAACCCCACACTCCTTTGCTTTGTAGACAGAGTGAGGTCAACACATATCAGACTCTATAAATCAAAACTACAGAAGCTTGCCCCATGCTATTTTATGCTATACTTTTCCTTCATCAGGCAAAACATTAAAAGGATAACTGTTAGTTTTATAAATCTAAGCATAGGTTTGAATTCTTAAATAAGGATGTGAAAAGTTTTTTCCAAATCACGAACTCTTCAACCCTACAAAAATCAACGATGCATAAGAGTCAAATAAAATCACTGCTGGAAACTAACTTGCATTTTTGTCCTAGATAGTCTACAGTTTTATACTGCAATGGTTATAAGCCAATTGGTTACATGAGGAAAAGGGAGGAACCAAGACAGACAAATGTAAGAAAGAATCAATTGTTCTGTCCATTCTGGCTCTGTGCCTATCAAGCTTTCAGATACACAAATTCTTACTGCTTCTTAAAGAATCAAAATCTCAAAAAATCCTTTTTCTCTTTTCTCTACTCCCTTGGTTGTTCTAAGCAGAGAAAAGATGGAAGTAATTCAAACTGGCAGCTTCAGGCAAATTTGGTGGTAAAAATAGGAACTAAGAGCTTGGAGCTGTTTCACAAGATCATTTTTCTAGCAGTGAGGTTTCTGTTTAGACAGAGAAAACTAGAGCTACTAATTGTCTAGATGAGCTCTGGAAGCAATAATTCTAACAAGTGAGGTTGTTCATAAAGGCTATACGATGTCCAGTACCATTACAAAATCTCTTTGTCTTGCAACACCCAATACTTGGAAAATGTACAAATTAATCCATTGGCTCCTAGTCCAAAGGCTGCCCTTTTGGTTTTCTCCTGCCCAGGAGGAGAAATTACAACAGATGAGAACTCGGTAGTAGAGCCAGTTGAAGCGTTCCAAAAATTCAACACATTAGTGAAAAAAGGTTATGTTTTGTGAATATTTTTTGATCGCCTCTGCTGAGCAGAAGGGGCAGAACACTGGGGATAATTCCATGGCACTCATCTAACTCTGCAAAAACCACCAAGACCCAGAAGACATTCACTGAAATGGATCTTTTGTACATGCCACACTAAGCAACAGACTCCAGCAGCAGAAATATGAATGCATTCCTGGGCAGGCACCAAAGAGCCCCAAGGACAGGGTAACTGCAAAGCCTAAGCAGAAGGCCACATTGAGGCACAGACATATATTCACCGGCATTACACATACAGTGGTTTGTAAACAGCTGGATGCTTTTGTTCTTCTCGATATAGACGCAGCTGTGTGTGGTGGGCAGAGGAAATAGGGACCCTCTATCCCCCACTGTCCCCTCCTTACTTAGGGACAAGGCTGAGCAACCAGGGCTGTCTGCCAGCTCCCTGATTACTGCCCTTGGGGGAGAGTCATCAGCAGAAGAAAAGGAGATCTATTTAGAGAGCAAGAGTTGACCCTTGCTTTTCCCTGCCATGCGACAGCCACACAGCCCGGGGTGGCTGTGCATCTTGCAGGAGGTGCAAGCTGATCACTTGCCCTGGCACTTCACGGAGCACAGCACTCCCTCAGCCCTCCCTGAGGTCCAGGTTCAGCACAGTTAAGCTGATGGTGGTGCTTCAGGTAGAGAGGGAGTTTTTAGGTACCTTCACAGGAGTGAAATCTTCGGTGAACACAGTGAGAAGACAAATATTGTGATGCCTAATACTGCAAGGGAACATATTTATGCTGCTGTGCAACTGTTCCTCCTTTTAGGACAACGCCCAAGGGAAACCATCTCACCTTTAAACAATTGCATGCCTATTGCATTTGCTTATAATAAAGGTATTGTTAAGCTGATAGAACTGTTGTTAGGGAATAATATGTAATACGAAACTTTTTTTTCATTTCAGAGGAATAAAAAGCTAAAGCCAATTATGTGTCTGCCACAAAACAGGTAAAGAAAATAAATCTCAGTAGACAGAGCAGGTGAAGACAGGGTAGATGGGCACTCAATCCAGAGATCTGGGGAACTCAGTACTGTCTGTTGATAAAAAATAAGTCTGAAGCTGGAAAAAAAGGTGTGTATATCTAATGGAATTCATTCAGCTACAGGGTTTGGGGATTCAGCATAGAAAAGGCTTGTAATTAATTATGCTTTAATCCTTGACCTATTTTATGTCAGTAAACCACAAATGCTTATATTCATCTTAAGCCTAGAAGTAAAAGTAGTGCTGTGTCAGCTTTCACTGTGAAAAACTAGGTTTTTTGTTGCTTCCTCAAAACTGTGTCTAATTACCTCCTGAGGCTGAAGCCAATAGGAAGGTTAAACTGTGATCTGTTCTTGTTACTCATTATTCAAACTTCTCTGAGTTAGAAATGCGTAAGGTTTACACCAAATCAACCTAACCATCTCCAGGCCTATTTGTGAAGTAATTCAGGGTTTCCTCCAGTACTGCCTTGAGATTTCCCCGGTGCAGAAGCCTGAAAGATGGAACTGCTGCTGAACAATCTGACTTAAGACCAAAGAAATGTCACTTTAGATATTAATCCTAAAGTCATACAGCAGAGCACAACAAAATGGTTTAATAGGTCTTTAAGCAAGTCTGCTAGCTAAACCCCTAAAAGACCAAGCAACATGCCAGTTCAGATCAGCTGTGTCTCAGCTGCACCTACTTTTACTCTCCCCTGTGTTATCCCAAACTAAGTATTGCAAAGGGGTGTCCCCCGCCCAAATAAAATCATGAACTTTATCCATCGTTCATAGCTTATTTTGATTATCAAGAACCTGCACTAGAGAAATCACAATACCAACACAGCCATGTGTCAGAAACTCTAAGGTATTTTGTGCCTCCTGAACAGAGAACGGAGCACAGTCATCTCAGCACAAGCCTGCCTGTAACAGAAAACCAGGAGAGCAACATTTCACATCAATTCTCTGATAAAACTGGAAACAGTTGGCAATAGCGGACATTCTTATCTTGTCACTGATTTGCCACTGTCTAACAATGCTATATCTATTATCTTCTGTAATTTGTGAACTATTTTAAATTTGCTGCAATATAATTATCACTCACTTTTCAAGCAAAATTTGGACTCGCTGTTACTTCTCTTTTACCATCTTCCTGAAAACAAGAGAAGATAGATAATAATAAATATCTAATAACGATATGCTGATGGAACTTTGGGATAGAGGAGTGTATCATGAGAGAAGGGACAACTAAAATTGAAACTGTTTTAAAATTTAGTTGTCCTTATCTACCCTAAGATGTAACAGCAGGTTAAATAAAACATCTCTTTAGCTGTTTCTACATACTACTAGTATGAAGTCTTCTGAAGATATCATATAATGTATTGCCAGACAAATGAATCTTTACATTTTGCAGGACTTTTTTTCCTTATCATTTCCACAGTTCTATATCTCTACATACATAGATCCAGCATAAAGCTGTAAACTTAAGAAGGATAACATTTCGAAGGATAGAAAAAACCACTTCACAGAGAATCAGTGAATGTCAAGGGTCATGTCTTGGTGTGTTTTAAATTTAAAAACTCTTTTAAGAACAGCTTTTCACTAAAAAAAAAAAAAGAAAATTTCACCTTTTTTTATAAAGATTTGTCCATACAATGCAGTTCATAAAGATTTGTTCATTATGCTGGTTGCAGAACTCACACCGAATTTAGCAGGAATCTTGCAATCTAAGTAGGACATTACTTTCTGAAAATAAGGAAAAAGCAAAAAATTTGAAATAAAAAATGCAAATATTTGTAATTAAAATGTGATTACAAAGTACATTTTAAATAAAAAAACCACTTCTGTACTCCTCTGACTGGTATCAAGCTTATAAGTCAAAAGAAATTAGAATTTTAAATGGACAGATATAACAATAAACCAGTCTTTTTTCAATGATTCAAAGCCACATTTTCATTTTAACACATGTGTTTCCTACTTATTTCTTGTACATATTTCATATACACACGTTTGGTTGAGGTGTGTAGTAAACAAACTGCAAATGACACCTAAAGCAGGAATACTGGCTCTGTCACCTTAGCTAACTCTTACAAATTTAACCAAAATTTTATTTTAGTTCCTGCTCTGACAGTTTTCATATCAATCTTAAAAGCAAAAGGATTGAGAGAGAGATAGCAGGAACGAAAGAAACATTTTGCAGGTTCTTTGAGGAAAGTGCACTACAGGAAATAAGACAGCCACAGAGTCCCCCGCTGGTGCATGTGGAGGGGGTACCAACAGGAATAGACTCTCAAAGCCAAGCCCAGAAATCGTGAGTCCTGGCAGCAGCATTTCTTGTGACTGCTGCTAACATGTCTGCCCTCCAGCATCTTCCTTCCAAGCTAATATATTAGCCCCCTTGTCACATGTATTTGCTTACTTTCTAGATAAAATTAACCAAGGTTGTAATATGTGCCATTTAAAAAACAGGTTTGGAAATAGGAGTCGGTTGCTCTTCAATGTAACAGCCAAATCACAAGTTTGTCTTGTGGCTTTTCAGGCAAGATCAAATGAAATTACAAATAAGGTGAATTTGTAGCCCACAAGCCTACTATGCCTCCCTGTCACTTAGACAACACACAGAAGTTTATGGGCTGAACACCACATCCTTTTGAAGGGATCCAGGCCCTCAGTTGATATAATAAAAATTGCTGATGTCTGAGAATCACTCTCCTCAGAAAACTCAAATAGGTAAAAACTCTCTACAAACTTTATCCTTTAATTGTTCTTCAAAATAGGATGTACAACCCCTATTTTTTTGGATAGTCAGATGCTAGAATTAAAAAAAGGAATGCATGGCCTCTGATTTATCTCAGAAAGGAGGAGCTTCTAAGACAAAACTGGAGCAGTGAGGGCATGCCGTACACTGGATCAAGGACAGACCATGCATTTAACGGTGGCAGTTAAGCATTGCTGTTCCCAGCTGTCTGTGCCGTTGCCCAAGGCAAAAAACAGCAGCAGAAAGTGATTGTGTTTATGCTTCAGTCACTCCTGGGTCTTTGCTGAAACCACCTGTGAAGGTGAGTTGCTCTGAAATGACAATTACAAACTGGAACGTGGAAAGTGTAAATACTGATTGTTTTCTGCTGAGTATGTGTTAGGTACAGCAATTCCCAGCACAGTGGCAGAGTGCTAGTTCCAAGTAGTAATGCTTGAAATCGACACTGTGGATTCTACCTGTGGGTATATGTAAGAACCCTGTGTTTTTCTAAAAATATTGGGGATTAGCTCAATTATTTGCATTTAACTTAGGATGAAAACTTATTTAATTTAAGCTTTAGTAAAGTCTAAGATTAAACAAGTATGACCAAAATTCTTATTGTTTCAATAATAATTTCTCCATGTTTTCTTCTAACTACTCAAAAAAATGCACCACTCAGGGACAAGGATTTAACAAGAATCCTTGGAGAAATTACTTACCTTGGGATATTCTTAATGATCTGTTGACACCTTTACCAATATACCAGCAGGTGGAACCTAGTCCAGTTTGACAGGGATTAACTGTCATTTCTGCCACCCAACAGGGACTTCAGTATGAATTGAGTCCTAGGTTTTATGTTCATATTGGAATCTCTTCATTGCAGCTGCTTCAAGAAAGGGTCTTTTGGGTTTCAGTTTGTGTTAGGTTTGGGGGATATTTTTTTTTGGGGGGGGAGGGGATCGAGGGAGCAGGCAGGGTTGATCACAGCATGTTTTCTTCAGTTTCTGGGGACTGAAATTACCAACCAGGGAGAGAAACTAGGAGAGGAAGTCAGCAGAGGAACTTGGAGGAGGCGGTGGCAGTCATAATAAGGACAGCAGAAGGAAGGAAGGCAAGGTCAGGAAGAAAGTACTACCATACAAAGACTGTGAGGAGTAAGCTAAAACCAACATAAATTGTCTACATTGAATGATTTGACTGCTCTAGGCAGATATTAAGTCATGATTTTCAGAGAATGACAGTGATAAATATCTTGTTGCAGAGATGCACAAAATCTGTACTGTGTTGGGAATAATTCTACCAGCCACTTTGCAGTGGTTAAAACAATACTTACAGTTACATATCACCCCCACAATGCAGAAGACATGATAAAATTTGATTTCACAGAAACACTTCATCTAAGAACCGCAAACATCTGACTGCTGCTGAAAATGTGCAATGCATTTGTAACCAACCCTCTAGCTAAAAGCAAATTACACAGCACTGGAAGGCTCTAAAATCTACTTACACAAAAGGAGCAACACTAACAATTGTGAGTAATTGGCTAATCAAGACGAAGATGATGTCACTGGGAATAAAGAAAAGGTTTAGGCATGTATTATTTATTATGCCATTTACAAATAGTTTATGAATAGCTAAGAGATTCTTAATAGCAGTCCTAAGCATGTCACAGGCATTGATAGTATGTGCTATAGTTGGTAATAAGTAGTGCATTGTTATAAATTATGCATGGATTTCTAGGACTCTCTAATGGCACTTTATTAAAATTCTGTTGGGTCTATTATTGACCTATTTCACATAATTTATAAAACCTTAATGTAAATTTTGATAAATGTTTATTTTGACTTTTCAGTTACAGTCTTTATTCTCCATTTGATAGTTAAATCAATGGGTGAAGAAAATTAATGCAAATTATTATTGCAGAAAAGCACATTTTTACCAAGCATCATTTTTCAAGAAAAGTACCTGCAATATTTACAAGTGTTGACTTTTTATAAAGACTGGAAATCAAGATTAAAATTACTTCATATTCAGATTGCAGAGTGCCTTAAGTTACCAATTTACTTTATCAGTTTACTGTATATGCCAAATTATCTGGTTAGCCACCTTTCCCGTTGGTGCACTACAGTCAGAGATAGCTATTAAATATACCACCCCTTTGAAACAGGAAAAATACTAAAACCAAAATGGTGCCAAGTTCTTGTTCCTTTAATTATCATTTTCGCTTACAGGTTTGGATCTGTTTTCAGACTGATCATTTGTAATACATTTGTTTCTTACCGTCATAGTTTCACCAGATCTCCAACAATTGTACATAACTTAAAATCTGATCCTTTGCCTGTACATATGTTACAAAGGGATAATTTAAAATATCCTGAAACTTCATCTCTGTTTCTCACAAGCCCTTTTTCCTGCACTGAATATTTAAAGTTATTGAGGCCCTTAAACAATGAATTGGTGACCTACTGTGAAGAAAATAAGAATCACTATTTAAGCATTTACCCAAAACCTGACTTGAAAAAGAAGCTTTCAATTTGCTTTTTGATATTCTGAAAACTTCAATAAAGAAAATATTGAGAACTTATTTACAATCACTGTTGAGGAATGATTCTTTATTCCTCCTCCCTGTCACCTTCCTTCCCACGGTGTCCCTTGATGGATATCTGGATGGCCCTTTTGCTCTTCCATTTTGCTCAAATACTAGGGTATTTGAGGGGACACAATGGTTGACCTCATTCTTGTGTTGGTTGTGCTCTGCTGTACTCCACTATGGTGAAAATCAGCAGTTAAACACATTTACCAAATTCTAACAGTGTTGTTTCCTCTCCCACGATCAAAGGAACCAGCCTCATTCAAGGTAAAATGAAAAACGGGAAAATTCTGAATTTCTTAGCTATTTCTTTCCTTTCTATAGGCTAGAGGACCGAAGTCCTCCCATACACCAGCACCAAACATCTGTCTTTCAGGCTATTGATTTATTTCCCTTCTGTGGAAAAGACCTCAGAATAGGCAGGACTAGTATAGCACTTCCAAGTGAAAGGTTTTTGATGTTTCCTTTTTCCAACTATTTCAGATGAAAAAGTATGTAAAAAAGCCAAATCCCGCCCAGATGCCCTTAAAATGACCAGCCAAGTCATTGTGTAGCTATGCAATAACCTTTTCAACATAAACAAGCCACCTCCAAAGTGCTAGATCAGGAATTCCTTTCCAAAAGCACAGTCTAATGAATGTGCCGGGAAAGTCTGGTGCAGTCAGTTATCTGCTATCAACTATTTGGCAACTCAGTGTTTACACAGTGTAGTCTGGTTTCTGCTTGGAGACAATACCTACTGTAGTCAAACTACCTACTCTGTAAATAGAAACAAAATTCCCTAAGAGGACCGAGGCAGCTCCAACACTTTGCTTTTAGTTATTTGACTAAATTTACCAGTTCCTATGGTCTGGAGTTTGATGTGTTTTATACTATTCTCCTTAATAGTTCAATCTTCCTCACACAGACAGCTCACCATGACCATGCACAAACTACTTGTGTAAAGTGAAATAACACCTTAAGACCAATAATTGATAAGGTATCAATGCAGAGTATTATCAGCTGGCAGTCTGGCAGTTCCCTTAGTCTACATAGTACACAGATTTGTATTTCCTTTGCTTCTTGGAATTTCCATCCAAAAACTCGTTAGGCTCATGAGCATGGCATACCTGAGATTCTAACCATTTACAGCTGATGAGATAGTATTCCCTGTTTTCCAGGTTTCTTTACTTTGTGGGTAAACAACTGATTTAAGCCTATCCCGGTGAATAACTCCATAAACATGTTCCTCCTCTGGTATTAAGGCCCACATTTCTGAAGATAATCCAGCCTCTACTCTGCTGAACATAGCCCATAAGTTTTATATAAAAGCATCTTATCTTTCAAAGTGGCTCATCTATACCTCAACATATTTTGCTATGCTTCTGGGTAGAAGTGGGCCAAGTGGTAGGACTGTTAGCTGCCTGAGTAACTCTGAAAAAGAACTAAACATTCTAGGTCATTCAAGCCAAGCCAGTGACACCTATGGGAGTTTTCAAATATCCCTGGGAGTCTATTTCAGTTTATTTCAATGAGGGATTAAGGAGGATACTTGCATCTTTCTGCCTCTAAGTATTTTTCAAATCTGGCCACTAAGCCATGCAACCAAAAATCCTTAGTATTTTTGTCCCAGAGTCATAATTCTTCTCTAAGCCTTGGAATGGTGGATCTCTATTGCCATGAATTTGTCA
>VXAK01026454.1:15760-42136 GCA_013399435.1 Arenaria interpres
GGGCCACGGAGATGCTCAGAGGGCTGGAGCACCTCTGCTGTGAGGACAGGCTGAGAGAGCTGGGGCTGTTCAGCCTGGAGAAGAGAAGGCTCCAGGGAGACCTTATAGCCCCTTCCAGTCCCTAAAGGGGCTACAGGAGAGATGGGGAGGGACTCTTTATCAGGAAGTGCAGTGACAGGACAAGGGGTAACGGTTTGAAATTGGAAGAGGGGAGATCTAGATTAGATCCTAGAAGGAAATTCTTTACCGTGAGGGTGGTGAGACACTGGAACAGGTTGCCCAGAGAAGCTGTGGCTGCCCCATCCCTGGAGGGGTTCAAGGCCAGGCTGGATGGGGCTTGGAGCAACCTGGTCTGGTGGGAGGTGTCCCTGCCCAAGGCAGGGGGTTGGAACTTAAAGTCCCTTCCAACTCTAACCATTCTACGATTCTATGATTTTTGGTGGAGATGGCTTCTGAGAACCATTATGGCAAACCGAGATACTCAATGATACTTCAGCAAAGGTAGAAATTCAAGCACTGAAGATGTGAAGTCTCTGGCGCAGCCTGTGGAGCGGCCCCTGGGGTTTGAGGGCAGGGGGTAGCTTGGGGAGTGGCTTGTGCCTGAACAAACTCATAAATCTCTTACCTCTTCTCCTCTCCTTGGAGAGAGAGGTGGGGGAGAGCATCTGTCGCTCTTCGGTGGCCAGCCTGGCCTGAACCATGGCACAGATGCCTGCCAGTTTTTTCACTCACCCTGTTCCTTTGACACCATAAAATGCTCTCCACCATAAAAAACGCTTTCCACTGTGTTTCTGTTATCATTTGGAATAATGCAGGGTAGCAAAAGACTTTCACGTGTACACCTCAAACTTGCTGCTCTGAGGTAGAGAGCAGGAGGTGTAACGGCTTACACTGGGCAGCCCCGACCCCCTTGGAGCCCTTTGTTTCCCTTCCCCAGCCGCCTCTCGAGCAGATCCGGGGAACTGGGTTTGCTTTGGAACAGCTCCTCAGGCTTTTGGGACACTCGTGGAGGATGGCAGGTATTGTGAGAGACCTCAGTGGTGTAAGGGATTGCTTGTAAGAGGCTGGGGTCTCTTTGGGCTGCAGCTAGGGAAGATATGGAGGTGAAACGGTTCAGAATGCTGAGCGGTGCTAAGACTGAGGCCGCAGTGAGTTTTAGCTAAAACTTGTGAGTTTTTTCTAGTGTGGTGATCAGTTGCTGACCTCCTTGCAGGGGCAAAAAGGTTGATGCTTTGTTACGTATCTTACGTTGCTTAGATTTCCCGGCTTTACCTGAGCGTGGCTTACGAGCTGACAAAGATTAAGTTCTCATAAAATCAGCCTTTGAATGAGTGATGTAAGGTTTGAGAAGGCATTGTTTTTCTGGAATCTCTTGTACGTACATATAGGAGGAGTTATTGCTCTTCTGGGGGTGCAGACCTCGCTCTCTCTTGCTGAGCCCCCTCAGAGCTCCCCTTATGCCTCTTACAAATTGTCCTAGAGGAAACCTTGGAATTTACTTTTTCTTGGCATAAATTAGCAACGCTGTCTTTGTTTTTTGCATTAGGAGGAGGAGGAGTGGGATGGACGTTCTGCGGCCCACCCTGATAAGGATTGGGGGGCGAGTATACAGGAAGAACCTCATTCAAGAGCAGGCCTACCAGCATGAGGAAGAGGAGGATGATTTCTGTGCAGGTAAAGAGTGCCGTGCAAGGGGTGATCGTGGTGCTGTCAGGACGTCCTACAGATAAAAGCATCAACACTGGGGACCTGGGGAGCTCTTGGTGTTCTCTCTGGTGTCTTTATGTGCTCGAGGACCTGCCCGTGCAGTGGAGTGAGGTGTTCAAGAGGGAGAAAAATGCTTTATGTCACTCCTTTGTGATCCTGCCAAAGAGTGGACCTAATCCTGGTTACTGAATCTGGGTTTGGGTGTCTTTGCTGCTGACTGTCAATTATGTTTACTGGCTGTGAAAGATCTCCAGTAAAGAGGGAAAAAAATAAGCTTCAGGTTCCTGAAGTACCTTTCTTTTTCGGTAGCGTGGTTATTTGGAGATACTGCAGGAATGGAAGCCACTGGCTAAATATCCTCTGTCCTTGCAGTGTTTGCCCCTTGAAGAACTGTCCTCTTATAATGTGGCTTTTGGAAGGTCTTAACCTGTTTGGGGGGACAAAATTCTTCCTGTTCTGATGTATTTTACTTTGTCTTTCTGGCTGTATGTTTGTTTTAGTTCTGCGTGAGTTGTGGACATGGGAAAGCTCAGCTGTTATTTCTCAGATGGAAACGGTTGTGGGTGTTGTGTCTTGTTTCTCCCTCCATCCCGCCTTTCAGTGGATTGAACAAAACTTTAATAAGTGGTTTGCCACACAAATTTGTCCCAGTATGTGTCAGAGAGGAGACAGAAACCATGGCCTCTTTCTGGAAGTCATGTTTGGTCCTAACAGGCACGAGTGAATGGCTCACAGATGAAAGGTGTATCTATTCCTCCATGCTGAGGGTGCGAGAATTTCTGTTTTCCAAAACACTCTCCCTGAGCCCTTGAACAAAAACCATCCTCGCTTTTTATTTGGATTCTTCTGCAACACTAAATACCTGCTCAGGTCCCGGAATGGACTGGTGGCTTCCACCCAGGAGAGAAAATCTGGGCTGTAACTACTGTTTTCCTGCGTCTCCCAGCCTGTTGGATTTAGAAACAGTCATTATGTTTTCCCAAGCTAGTAGTATGGTGAACAAAAACCAGCCACAACGGAGAGGAATCTGTTTCTTCCTTTATTTAATCTTGGGAGAAGGTGACTGTGAGACCCTTGTCCTACATAAAGCGCTACCAAACTTTACAGAGGTTGTAGAAGGTCTATTGGTTTTGTTTTGTGTTTTTTTTTTTTCTAGTAGGCCCTGGTGACTGCACAGACGAACCCTGTGATGCCTTTGTGGTGGAAGAGACTGAGAAGGGCTTCCAGTGCAGAGTGGAGGTTCCCAGCCCGTTATACAAGTGAGCCTATGTGTTTCTGGTTTATTTGAGTTGCTGCTCAGAAGCGGTTGAGCGCAGAATTTATTTATTTTTTTTTGAGGTCAGGATAAGTGCTGGGTCTCCAAAATGTCTTCCATTTTGTGGATGTGGATTTTAGCATTTGGGAAGGGAAAACTGGCAAAGCCTTTTTAGTGCAGTTGTGCCACGCTTGACTCCTAAGCCTTCCCCGTGACAAAGACAGCAGGTGGTGCTTTCTTGCTGGCAGGAGAGTTTTTGAGCATTTTTCCCTTGAACATAAAAGCGTCAGAGAGGGTGGAAGAAGGGGAGGAAGAACTGGGGTGAGCAGCCTGGCAGGGGGAGTTTGTGAAAGCTTTGAGAGAAAGCACACACGAGTGGAATTGACTATTGACTCGAATCTGGTGTTTACTGGGAAGCCTGGAGCGTTCAAAGCTTTATCCAGTTATTTTTGACAGTTTTATTGGTTGAATAGTTTTAGTGAGATGTAGAGAAGGAAAGCTGTTCTGTTGTGTTTGGATGCTGGCAAATGACTACCCTGAGCACAGGAAAAAGCAGAAAAAGTGCCTTTAGTTCTTTGTCAGCTGGGGTAGTGGGGCAAAAAAGGGTAACCCAGCTGACGAATAAGCTGTGGCAGGATGTGCAGGGCAGAGCTGTCGTGACTTATTTTAACTTAAGCCAGTTGTGAGCCACGGCTCAACATCATCGCCTGGCCCTAGGCTGGTCACGCGTGGAGTCCTGGAAGTAGAGAGAAGGAGAATGACACTCTGTAAGTGACTCTCTTGCACTTTTATGCCTCCAGGTACATCATTGGGAAGAAAGGAGAAACCAAGAAGAAGCTAGAAACAGAGACTCGAACCTCCATCAGCATTCCCAAGCCTGGAGTGGAAGGAGAAATTGGTGAGCTTTAATGTGCACAAAATGGACGTTCTCTCATCAGCTCTCGCACAGACACGATCTGAGAGGGGAGGGGGCACAGGAGGTGTTTTTCCTTTAATTCCTGCTTCTGACATGGCACTGACTCCCTTTGCAAAATCACTTCACTTTTCTCCTGAGTCTATTTTCCTTGCCTATAAATCCTTATAAAATAGTGTAAGGGGTTTTTTTGGGGGGGAAAAAAATCTGTTTTAAGTCTATGGATAGTCTCACTGAGGTCACTTCTAGGCCTTAAATGACTGGCTTGCGGACTTTGAGCCTGAATGTGTTGGCGTGATTTTTTGGTTTTGTTGTTTGTTTGTGTTTTGTTTTCTTAATTTAGTACTATTTCCATTAACGAGGAGCAGTAACGTACATCCAGAAAAAAAAATGCTGCATTATATATTTACGCGTGAAATAAACTTCAGCACCTGCTTTAATCTGAGAAGTGTTTTGATGACGCTGCTGCTTTTCTGGTGTTGTCACTTGATCCTGATAGTGAAAGCAGGCTTTCTTGGACCGTATGTTCCTTCTCATCACTTCCAGGGACTTAAAAAAGAAAGGGGGCGTTGCTCATGAGGGCTGGCCCGTGCAGGTTTCTGCTGAGTGGATATCTGTAGGGCCCCTTACGCCACGCTCCGGCGATAATTGGCACGATGTACGGTTACGTTCATGACAGAGCTGTGAGGAGCAAGTGACAAGGGGGGGATCCAGCTGCGGTGCTGCCCAGGAACGTGGCTGTACTTCTCAAGAAGTGGGTCTTGATTTCTTTCTGAGAACCTTGAAGGACTATTAGGAAGGTTGAGAGATGTTGAAAACATGTAATAATAGGAAGCCAAGAAAATTTTACTCCTTGCAGTTCTTTCCTTTCAAGCTCAAGTGTTCTCTGGTGCCTTGAAGTGCATGCACAAACGATATAGGCCATCTTGATCTTTGATAGGTTTTTCTTTTTCACGTTGCCTTTATGAAAACTTGAAATAACGCTCTAGAAATCTGACAGGCTGCTGAAATGACAGGCTCTTAGTTATTGTTTTTAGGCACTCAGAGTGCCTAAAACTCTGGCTTTCTTGAGAGCAGAAGGATACTTTTGATGGCATCATTCTCTCTTTACAGAGGAAAGCATGGCCGTGTCAGGCATTTTAAGTCAAGCGAGGAGTCTGGTGAGATTTCTCTGTGCATGGTTGGGGGTTTTAATTCCTATCGCTTCTTCAGTGAGCCCAGGGCTAAAAGCAGAGAGGTGCTGTTGTGCAGGTTTTTCTAATTCCTTCCTGGCGTCTCCTGGATGAAAAATTCTTACCTTCACAATGCCCTCCAATATTGATGTTTTAAAGCGCGCAGATAAATGTCATGTAAAATCACGATCCATTCAATTACTCTTTATTTTGCGTGGGTGTTGGTAGTCTCACTGTAGCTTCACAGAAACCAGACAGGTATTGCTTTGTTTCCTTGTAGTGATTACAGGACAGCATCGCAGCGGTGTCATCTCTGCCCGAACACGGATCGATGTTCTCCTGGACAGCTTCCGTAAGAAGCAGCCCTTCACACACTTCCTCTCCTTTGCTCTCAACCAGCCCGCCATCCAGGAGAAGTTCCTGCAGTTCAAGGAGGAAGTGTTGGAGAAATGCTCAAAGGTAAGGATCCACGTGAGAGTTAAAATCAAGGGGAAGCCCTTCGGCAGGGTGCCATTTCATTTATTGAGATAGCTTTTTGGCATTTACGTTGAAGGCCTTATTCTATTCTATTTCCTAGGAATGTATTTTTAACAGGCCTTTTACTTAAGTTAGTGAATTTGTGGTGAATCTGTTGAGTGCTGTTGTGAAATCCTCTGGAAAGACGAATGGCTTACTTAGTAAATTGTTAGTAAAATATTTTGTTCTCCTTCGAGATTTTCCTGGGTGGGAGGACATCTAAGATTCAAAAGAGGGTGGATTTTTTTTATATTTTATTTTAATAGGAAAGCCACTAAATCATGTAGTGGACCTTTCTACATTTTATATGATTTCTACAGAACTGTGAAACCAGGTAGGAATTCACAAGTTTGCTGCGGCTTCTATTTCACTTTTTCTTGTGGTTGCTGACAGTGAAGGAAGATGGGTGTCATTAGTGGAGCTGAGGGAGAAATGACTCGGTAGCACATGCCATCCTGCAAATCTAATCACTTCCCTTCTTCCCTGGGAGACACTGTGCTGACAGTCCCTCCTACTTGCCTTCAGATCTTGCACTGAGAGCAGCAGGAAATACTTAGGCATAGGGAAATGAGGAACAGAATGAAGTGAAAGCTGCGTATTCCCTGCTTTATTTTAGCATGCTTCTGGTTTGACAGGAGCAGTACGTCAATGCACAGGGCCAGGCTGAGGAGAGGGAACAGTATTATTAAATTGCCATGTCCTCTGAGTCTCCTGGCAGGACATCTCTAGGCAAGAGAGAAGAGTTCCTCTTTGTGGCTGCTGCAGGTTAGATTCCATACACGCAGCAGGATTTTGTGGGCTGATATTTTTACTTTCATGTCCGTCAGTGCCTTTCAGAGGGGAAAATATAATCTTGCCGATAGCACAGCTTAAGGAGTTTAGTTTCCTACGTCTTCATGCCGTGGGTGTGAATTACCTGATATCTGCGGAGATGCAAGTTCTTGCGTGAGTTTTTGTGGTCACTTGCACGTCAGTTGTCTCACCTCCGAGAGCAGAATTGAGCTGGCTTTGCAGCCGTGTCTTACCTGGCAGTTCTGATTTAAGTCCCTCTTCTCCGCCCAGCTGCCTATTTCCATGACATCTTAGGAGCTTTCTATCACTCAGGTTTCCACTTGATGTTAAATACAACTGAAAATGGCCAACAGATGCAGGGATTAGCAACCCGTGCAATGCCATGAGCACCCTTTTCTTGGGCTAGGAGGATATCACTGACTCAATCGTCTATCCCCATTAACCAGCAGCAGCCACCTTTATTAAAGCTTACCTTTGTTAAAGGAAAGCCCTGAAGACAGGGGGATGGAAACATTAGCCTGAGAAAGTGTTGGCTGAACAGAGAATGCCGGACCTTGGGCTGGCGTCAGTGGTGGCCTGGCTCCCTCTGTTGGTTTCTAATTCCAGTCCTTGTGTGGGGACACACCAGAGTCACAGGGAGAGAAGCGGCTCTTGGAGGGACTGGTAGCTTCAGCACGGGGCTCTGCTAGTGGCTGTTTGTGCCGTTGGCCCTGGGCTGGCACTGCTGCTTCGTGTTCCTCTTGCCCTTTATCCTTTTACCTGGGCTTGTGGCTGTTACAGTCCGTTCGCTTGATCTCCCTTGAGATCTGGCCCTGCTCTGCTTGAAGCTTTGGCACCCCGGACTCTGCTTATCTCATCCTCCTCATCCCTCTAGCTGTCTGCCAGCAGGTCCTGTGGATCTCTCTTGTCCCTCCCCACGGACAGCAAACCCAGACCTGCCTGCTGTGCAGGGCAGTAACCTCACTGTCATCCCATACATCTTGCTGGGTGTTGGCTTCCAGGCTGCCTTGGTGTCAGGCGAATCCTTTCAGTGTCACCTCTCTTAAGACGTGGCCTCTTTTATTCATCTTTGCAACCAATCCTGTCGTGCATGCTGTGATCCTGTGTTTTATTCCTGCAGCACATTGGCCTCACACAGGACTAGTTCTTCTCCTTGCAGGGCACTCATTTTATTCCTGCCTGCTGGTTTGGTTGCATCTCTGCAGCCCTCCTTTGGCCCAGCCTTGGCTGGTGATCTTACTGGCTCTCCAGGCACCTCCTGATCCGTCTCTGTCATGTTGTTTGTCTCTTGCTCACTCCTAAGTGTCAGTATGCATCACTGGGTAGGCAAGGAGATCTGCCATCCACTTGGAAACATGTTCATAAATTTATCTTGGTGCTCTCCCCAGTATTGTCAGTCACATTCAGAAGGAACTGCCCGGGAACATCACAGAATCACAGAATCGTTGTGGTTGGAAAGGACCTCTGAGATCACTGAGTCCAACCATACACACACAAAAACCCCCTACAATCTCGGGCACTAGAGCATTCCCTGAAGTGCACGTCTACACGTTTCTTAAATCCCTCCAGGGATGGTGACTCCACCACCTCCCTGGGCAGGCTGTTCCATGCCTGATGACCCTCTCAGAAAAGTAATTCTTCCCAATATCTAATCTAAACCTCCCCTGCCCCAACTTCAGACCATTTCCTCTGCTCCTGTCATTATTCCCTTGGGAGAAGAGGCCAACCCCCACCTCTCTGCACTCTCCTTTCAGGGAGTTGTAGAGGGCAATGAGGTCCCCCCTCAGCCTCCTCTTCTCCAAACTAAACATGTCCAGTTCCCTCAGCCTCTCCTCATATGACTTGTTCTCCAGACCCCTCACCAGCTTGGTGGCTCTCCTCTGGACATGCTCCAGCAGCTCAAGGTGAGGTCTCACCAGTTCCCAGTACTGAGGCACCATCACTTCCCTACTGCTGCTGGCCCACTGTTCCTGACACAGGCCAGGATGCTGTTGGCCTTCTTGGCCACCTGGGCACACTGCTGGCTCACGTTCAGCCGGCTGTCCACCAACACCCCCAGGTCCTTTTCTGCCAGGCAGCTCCAGCCACTCTGCCCCCAGCCTGGAGCGCTGCAGGGGGTTGGTGGGACCCAAGGGCAGGACCCGGCACTTGGCCTTGTTGAACCTCATCCAATTGGCCTTGGCCCATTGATCCAACCTGTCCAGGTCCCTCTGTAGAGCCTTCCTACCCTCAAGCAGATCAACACTCCCACCTAGTTTGGTGTCTGCAAGCCTTCACGTGTCCATGTCCATCTTCAAACGTGCTAGAAAGCTGTAGAAACCCAAGCTTGGTCAGAGGAGTGCTGAGACCACTGCTGACCGGGCTAGTCATGTTCATTTTTCCTCTTCTTGAGGCCTTCTCTCTCTCCCACAGTTTCTGTTCTGTGTCTGGACAGAACTGAGTCCTGTAAGGCTCTGCTTGGTCATGGATCCTGCAGTGTAGACGTGCGCATGGGAAGACATTTCAGCCTAACAGCTCTTTCTGGCTTTCAGTAAACCCAAACGTGAACTGTGCAGACCCAGCACCCAGGCGTGACTCCTCCTAACAACAGTGATAGCAATATCAGCGAGGGGAGTGTGGCGCTGGACATAGCATGCCTTTTCCTGCTGCTGAATCATCAAGGCCCTTTGGGGAATCTCCAAAAACAGTGGCACCTGAAGCTGCCCTACAGGAAGACACATCTATATGGGTGGAGGCAGAAGGGCTGCAGTCCCACGCTGCATGGGCACAGAATTCCCTGGCCTGGAAGCTGCAGGGTCACATTAGCACTGCTGGATGTCCTCTGCCTCTCTGAAATGTTCCTGGGACTGCTTACATAGCTCTAGAATTTCCATTTTTAGTTTGAAGGGCGGAATTTGGTCGGTGGCAAGTTTTTGGGGTTTTTTATGTGTATAGCCTAGGAATATATGGTGCTTTATTTTTCTGCCCTTTCTTCTCCTGGTATTAGTAAAAGGATTTCTAGATCTATTGCTGCCTGTTAGTTCAAGGAGTGTATTGCAGCCCCGTATGTCTCTCAATCACTCCACAAGCCGGTAATGCCACTCTAATACCACTTTATCTCACAGCAGGGTCTGCTAGAAAGCATATCAGTAATGAAAAACAGTAATTCAAAACTGTGCCTCGCAGAGCAATAGGAGAGATTATAGACTTGTCCAAAGCAATGGGATTTTTCAGGGTACTTGGAGAAATCTGAATAGGTTTCAGTGGCAGAAACGGCGCGCTTCTCTTCCTGTTGCAATTTGCTGGTGCGAAACGTTGGAGAATTAGGTAAACTCCAGTCTTTGAATGAAGCTCGGTAATAACGGTAAGGAAGGGAAGGGACCAGGTGTACGTGTGTGAGGATTTCTTCTGGCCATTGAGCATTTGTGAGGGACTCTATTTCTCTCTGAAGCAGTTTCCATGACAACCATTCATTTATATTTTATAGCGTAGGGTTATGTTGGTGGGTATATGCTTTCTAACTTTTTCTTTTTTTTTTTTAAAGATCTTTTATAAGATGAACCTTGTGTTGGAATACGGAACACTTCAGGTGTCATTCACGCTATTGTATGGGCAGGGCTGCCAGGCAATGAAGCAGGGCTGAGGGGAGGTCTTTTTTGAGGCTAATTTAATAAGAATATGGGGATGTGGCTGACCTGGACAGGCTCGTTACTGTTGTGGTGCAGTGGGAGGTCCTGATGACTGGATGACCTTGGAAGTCTCCTTGCACAGTTGTGTAGGTGTCAGAGCGAGGAGGACTGAAACGTTTGTCTGAGTATGCAGGTAGAAAAGGGAAGAGACTTTGCAGTAATAACTGTGATTTTTCACGGCGATGAGTCTTCCAGAGCTGTGGAAACGCAGTATTTGCAGTCTTAACAGGCTGCAGATGTAGCAGGGAGAAGAAATATGATTGCTGTAATATATATGCAACCTGTAAATATCAAACATTGCTAATGAGGTATTATATATCTCAGAGTGGAAGGGACAGAAGATGGGAGGGGTTTTTCAGCCTGCAGCTCTTCAGTCAGTTCTGAGGAAATTCTGCTCTTCTGGCTCGTTCCTTTGTTTGTGGATCAGAGTGGGAGAGGGCATATAGCTGGCATGCAGTATCCTGCTGTTAAGAAAAAAATAGCATAAAGCTGTCTGCAAATATTGGAAGCTCTTAAGGCAGTAGAGAGGATGCAGCCAGGGAGGAAGAGCTAAGGAGTTTGATCCTTTGCCTTGTCATGTGTAAGGCCTGAAGTGTGTTGTGGTCTCTGGTTTCCTGACTACAGGGTCTTAGATTTGAAGGAACAATGTGCTTGGGCTTTGCAAAGAGAGGTGAAGACTCTGCAATAAAACCTTTTCTGCGTTCCTTCTAAAGGAGGAGAGCAAAGGTAAGAAGTCTAAGTAGCAGGTTGGAGGAAAAAAATTAATTTTTCAGGTTAAATGAGTGGAAATGAGTTATTGGTTTTTTGACCATGGCGGGGCAGTGTCAGGGGGAGGCGTAAGCTAAAATGGACATTCATCACATGCAGATGGTGAGTAAAGGGGCTATTCTGCTTGCCTCTCAGTACGTCCTTAGAGAACCCACGTTTGAACAGTAAATTTTTGGAGAGATGAGAGAGTCTGTTTTATACATTAGTATCTGCCAGCAAGTTCCTGCAAATACACCGCTTTCAGATTCCCCTGGAGAATATGGGGATTCCCTGCTGCGACACCTCGCCTCCTCTCATCTGCTATTCTGCTTTCATTAGGGCTGGAAGCCACCGCTTGCCACAAGCCACTGGGACTTGTGCTGTGAGGAATGTCCACCTTCCACTGCACAGGAGAGGAAACTGATGAAAGAGGAGCTTTTCACCGAGAGACACTCAGAGAGCATGGCTTAGATCCCGGTGGATCCTTCTGCCCATCTCTGATGCTGAATCTCACTCCTCACTCCTGCTTTTATGGTTTTAGCTTACCTTGAGATGGTTCCTTATGTATTCAAAAGATGTTCATAAAGCCCCAAAACCACAACGTTGATGGGATCGTGTCTCTTGGGCTCACTCTCCTTGGAAGGGGATGTGATTTCTCCTTAGCAGTAATTATGAACATATATTCCTGTTGCTGTTGTCTGGCCCTGCTGTTCAGGTTGCAGAGGACTGATACCACTGGACAGGAGAGCTTACTGTGAGGTGACACAGCGGTTGCTGATAGCATATCATAATCTGGGATTAGAATAAGTGGGTTCAAGTTTTATTGCTTCTTGGCAAGCAGCATCCAGCCATGAAGGGCTTCTAAGACACCCACAAAAACATTGCCTCTTCCAGGGAGAGCTACATCTGACGTAGCCTCTATTTTATGCGTGGGAGAAGTGGGATCTGCTGGCCTGTGAAAGAGTAGGGGTGTCAGCAGGGATTTTAGGAGCTGTCTGAAATACTAGGGAGTAAACCGAGAAGATTATCTAGGTCTTGTCCTGCTCGCTCTGCGCTGTTCTTCCCTGCTAATCTCCCCAGCAGTGGTAGCGTGGCTTGTGGAGGTGACACACCATCACTTTGTCAGCTATCAGCCCACACTCAGGTGTTGGAAAGCTCAGGGGAGAACACTGCTTTTAGGGCAGGTTGATGTTTACAGTACAAATCGTACTGGGGCAGAGAAGGAGGGTAGGGCTTTTGCTTTCTGACCTGCAAACTACTTTCCCGTTACTGCAGAGATCTGTGTGCACGGTGCGAGTGCCATTGACTGGTTGTCCACGGCGAGGATAAACTGAACTTTCCTCCAGTTCCAGTTAACTGAGCTACTGTTTTATGATGGGCCAAATATCCTCTGGCTGCAGATACCATTAGAGAAAAAAAGGCTGACGGAGAGAAATCATGTCCTGTCATGCATGTTATTAAAGGAAGCTAAAAGGCTTTGACTGCAGAGAGGAGAAGGTGGGGAGAAGTGAGATAGAGCCATCGCTCTGTCCTCTCTGCTCCTCATGTGCCTTGACGTAGTTGGTCTGTGCTGCTGCACGGTGCTGAGGTTTGCAACATGCTTTGCCACTGCTAGCGTGGTACCATTTGGGGTTTCAGTCAGCAATAAAGTAATTAGCAGCCGTGGAAGGTATGTACGTGCTCTCTCTCTCTTCTGGGGACTGCCAGGCTTTGCCAGCCTCTGGCTGCTGGAGCAAGCCCTCGGCCTCGCTGTTGCAGACCGGCTCGTCTCTAGTCCAGCCCATAAGCCCTGCTGTAAAGAAGGATATGGGTATTGTCCTTAGACATGAAAAATGCCGAGTGAGATGTGGGGCATTAAACTCTGACGGGCTGAGATACTGCAGTGTTTAAACATCTGAAAGGTTTTATTTCAAACTCTGAAGCGCAGCGAGAAACTTCAAAGCTGTCTTTCTCAGTTGATGGACTTGTTTCAGACAGAAAGGCTTCAGTGGCCTGAAGCAAGTTGGCTTCTTCTGGAGTTAGCAGTGGAGGTTATTTAATGGGAAATGGCTACTAAGTGGAAATAATTGTTTTAATATGGGTGTGTTAACCATCCTCGAGGTATTTTTATAGATATTCTCTAACAAAAGAGCATGTTTCTTAAAGCTGAATGTAAGCACTGCTCCACCTGGGAACAGTTCTTCCCCAGCAACAACACGTAGCTCTTCTTATAAAGGAAACTTAATTCATCTCAGCAAACTATGGGGCACATGGGAACAAGAAAAATGTAATTATCAGAGCTGGTATTAGCTGTGCTTGTGTTGTGAAGTGCAACGTGTGTTTAGGCAGGATTTAGAGACCATTTAGAGCTTGTCGCTACAGCTGGTTCCAGCTTTATTCCTTAAGTTTTAAATCTGTGCTGACTTGTGTTGGGTTCGTTGCTGATGGCAGGTGCCGCTTTGACAGCTGTGGAAGTCTCTTCTCTTGAAACCCTGAGCGGGTCCTCAGTCCTGGGTCCTCAGTTAGAGTCTGTAGTAAGGAGCTTCCAGGCTGTGGGTCAGCAGCTCGGCTGAAAAGGCAGGCAGGGAGCCTGTGCGCGGTGAGGGGCTGCGTCTCCCCTGCCAGGGCTGAGCTCGCTCGCTCGCAAAGCCCATGAAATTTTGTTTCTCGTTTCAACTTCTAGTCACTATGAACCTGATCAGTGATGCAGAGATAAAAGGTTTGGTGGCTTCATACCTTGTTCTCTGAGTATTTATCCCTCTGCTGGAGGAGTGTGTGTGTGTGTGTATGAGATAAGACGCCTGTATGTGATCGATTGACTGATTTGTAGGATCACGGGGTCAGCAGCAGCCTGTTCCAGAACCCGACAAAGCTTCACCTGACTCTTGGGACGCTGGTACTTCTGAACGAACAAGAGATCCAGAAAGCGTGTGACCTCCTACAGCGATGCAAAGAGGACTTTGTGAAGTAAGTGATAAAACAGGGCTGTCATCACTGACGACTTGAACGGGGGGGAAAGCAGCAAGGTGTCTTTGACAAGGGACAGCGAAAAGAAAAGCAGCTAAATAGTCTTAACTCTAGAAATTTAGAAAAAGGCCGGAACATTTCAAATGGGAGCAGCAGAAATCACCGAGCAGTCGCAAAGAGTCTAACAGCATCTTGTAGCTCAGCTCAGACCCTCAGCACTCCCTGAAAACCTGCTCTACTCATCTCTTTTTCTCGTGTGCCTCTCCGTTATTTTTCGCGTGAGCGATTTGTGCTGTTGTCCCCTGCCTGCTGCAGAGGGAGGGACAAGCTCCATTACCTTCGCACACGTTGTCTGCAGTGGGCTCTGGCACGCTGCTTCCCTCCTGCCTCAGAGCAGATGCTGAGGTGTCCTTGACACGCATTTCTTGATGTGGGGAGCTGCGTGCAGGGAAGCCAGCACAACCCATGTGAGTAATCAGTCTGAAACGTTCAGTGCTGCTCCAGGACCGGGGGCTTTCTCCCTGCTTGTTAACACTGGAGACTGCAGATGTTAGGGCTTTAACCGTAAATGTGGTTGAATGACACTGTAATTAGCTTATCTCTGTTCAGCTTAGAAATTGGAGATGGCCTGCGGGATTGGTTCATTTATTTATTTCTGCAAGGCCTTTGCACATACAGCACGGATCCTTGATTTTTTTAAAATTTATTTATTTGTTGCCTCGGTGCATGAAGAATTAGCCACGCTGTGCCAGCGAGTATCTGTGGGAATTAATGCATGGCCAAAATTCATACGTCTGCCTTTTAAAATTACAGCTCCACTTTCAGAAATGCAAGTGCATTTCCAGGGGAAGGCTGTGCTCGCAATATTTGGGAAGTGCCACCTTCCTCATAAGTGTTTTGAACCGAGGCAGAGGAAATCTTTACTCTCCATTTCCTTTGGTGGAGGGGGAATCAACACTTGAATGTAACCTTTAGGTTATTTCCCCTGCCACACCCAAATAAATATACTTTGAAAATTAATTTAGGCTCCCTTCCACCCACATAAACCTTCAGGAGCAATCGTTTACTTTTCTGAATGCAGGCACTGCCACGTGAAAGTAGATGTGCCCTTTTTGACCCTGTTTAGAGTACGTGGCCTTTAGCGCTCTCGGTGTGATGTGCACAACAACGCACTTGTGCTGCTTTCCTCCCAGTAACCCTGCTGGAAGGGGAAATCACGCTCTCCTTATTCCATCTGGGAAGCTTTGCTGAGAATCTCACAAGCGGTCTCTTGGGCAAACCGAACAGAAGTGAGCAAGGTTAGAGCAAAGTCACGCTCGCTTTGTTAACTCGTGTTGCTCGCTGCTGCCTGCCCAGACACTCCCTGTGCTTTCCACGAGACCTCGGCATTAAATGGGACGATGGCACTTACTCACAGGGAGCTTTGGCTGCGGCGCCCTGCCTCCCTACGCTGTTCTGATGGTTAAGGCAAGGAGGTGGCGTGTTTGGAAGCAGATACACTCCACGGTGTGTTTGCAGGTGTGGGAGGGCATATTATATCCTGCACGCATTTTCGGTTTTTGCCTTCCTGCAAGAGTAGCTGGAGATGATTTTCAAACAGCTCTATTTACTTCCAGCGTTTGTAAGCGGATGTTAAAATCTACTTAAAGCTGTGTTCTGTATCGAGTACTTTTCCCAGTGAAAAACAATGAGCTGGAGACTTTGTGTCACGATCTCTCTTCACAGGGAAGGTGGAAACTTCTCTGGAATGAGAACTTGTACCATTTTACTCCTGAAACGTAAATAGAGATCTCCGCGTTGAGGTGGCCTGTGAACACCGACAAGTTGACTTAATGTGTGTCTAAAACACTGAACATATGAATTTAAATGTTTTTTCAGTATTTCTTGAGATGACGAGACAATGGCAGCTGTAGCCTTTTGAGCTTTAGAAATCAGGGAGCCTTTTTTGTGTTTGCTTCTTTGCAGTGCAAGCAACCTGAAAGATACGGGAAAGTGGAGTTCAGTGCCCCGTATGGTCTATGTAATAGACCCGCTTTAAATCCCGCTTAACCTCAAAGATGTGTTTAGCTATAGCAAAAAATGTATTTTATATCATTCCCTTAGTAAAACCAAATATTTAGTGTGTGCATGAGGAGTACTATGTGTTGTATTTCAATAGCAGGTGTGATGTTTTGCTTTTTAACCTAAGGGATTTGTTGCTTTTTAGCCAAATTGCTGGAGGCAAGCCCCTGACCGTGGTGGTAGCAGGAGTGGAGTACATGAACGATGACCCTGCCATGATGGACGTCCTTTATGCCAAAGTCCACATGAAGGACGGCTCGGACAGGTGAGTTCCCCATGCTCCCTTCTATCATCTCTTCTCAATGTGCCACGGTGGCAGGAGTGATGTGCCAGAGAAACCTTCTGCCATCTGAAGCTGGTGGGTGCTTCTTAGCAGTCTTTGGGCCAGCAGTCAGGGAGATGAGGTTATTCTTGCTTCCTAAACCAGTTAAGGCAGTGAGATGTTTGCTCTTTAAATCAGTTGCTGGTGGTGCAGCTGGAAGATGTCATTTGTTTCTGTAGCAGTCTGTCAGATTGAATAATGGTGTCGTAGCTCACACGGTGATAAGATGGCCAAGGAGATATTCCTGAGATGACTTAGAAGGCAAGACAACTTGGCCTCTGCTGTCTTGTTCCCAACCTCCAATCCAGATTAATCTGGACAGCCTGGCATATTCTGCAGCACTTAATTATTCTTAAAACCCAGTTGCACCAGAAGGTCCTCAGAAAAGCATGACTTGGTTACAGAGCTGGATTTTGTGTCTGTAAGCAGCCTGGAAACGGGCGCTGGGTGTGAAATGTCTGTCTTCCGAGCTGCTGGTGTGAAATCTCAAAGCCTGATTGGTGTCAGCGTGTGTGTTCGTGCCGTTCGCCAACGTGGCTGATGGCCTTAGCTCTACAAACAGCGCTGCCCGGGATGTGGCGGTGTCTGGACAGCCTTCCTCCATCTTGTTCTTGACAAGTACGTCACCAGTGGCAGCACCATCTTTTCTCTTAGTGCTTTCTGAAAGACTGGGGAAACCTAAGAGCCGTTGTACTCTGTGCTGCTGGTTGTGAGGTGGGTGGGAAAGAGAACAGGGGAGTAGCCAAAAGAGCTTTAGCTTTCTTTCTCTGAGCCTTCTCTTTTTCTGGCAGGGCTGCCCTTTTGTGCCTGTTCCCATTGCTAGAGAACAGCAGGAGCTAGCAGAGGATCTGGAGGGGGGAGGCTGTGAGCAGGGACCAGCTCAGGGAAGAAAGGACATGTTCTGGCATCTCCTTTACCCGAGGGCTGAAGGAGGCAAAGGGGGCCCTCTGCTTAAAACTGCACTTTGCAGGCTGTGTCGAAGTAAGAGATCGGAAGTGGGATAAGGAAATGGGTGGGAAAATGTAAGAATTGCTAGGAGGCAGTAGGAATTGAAATCTTTTCCTCTTCTGCTTTGAAGTCTGTCCTACCCTGAAAGAGGTGAGATAAAACAAACAGGGCGGGTGGAGAACCAGGACAAGCCAGAGATCAGCCAGGAGACAGAAGTGCAGGGAGAAACAAGGCAGAAGCACTCAGAAAGAAGAAACGGAGTGGCCCTCTGGTCAGTTTGTTGTAGAAAGCGTCCAAAGTGCCAGCTCTGAGAGCTGAGGTGTGGGCCTCTTTTCTTCTGAGTCACCAAGCTTTGGATCATCTCCGAGATGCAGAGCTTGCGAGTCTCCTTGCATCTGAAAATAAGTTGGTGACCTGAGGAGCTGGTAGAGAAATCCTGTAGAGCTAAGTAGGGCCGAGGGTGTCTCTCTGTGTCAGGGGACAGGTTGAATTGTTGGTACTAGCACTGTGGTTGGCTTCAGATGCCAGCAATACCCGTTTTGCTGAGAACCCACTTAGCCATAACGCTAGCAGAAAATACTGATGTGCACTAGGGGTGGCAGAGCTGCTTTTGGCAGGGGAGAGAAATGAGGTTTTCAAATCCCCCTTGCCTTGAAACTGAAAATGACCCCTACCCGTCCCTCTGAGAAAGGGCTGATGCCTCCTCTGTCCTTCACAGAGACCTATTAGCTGAGGTTTTGACCAAACCCAGATCTTGTGCTTTGCTGGACGTTGCCAGACTTCTCTTCTGCAGTGCCTTTTTTTTGTTTGGTTTTTTTTTTGCATAGCACCAGGCTCAGAGAGGGCCAAGTGATTGTCAGTTTTTATCCTCGGCCCGGGCCGGTCCTGCCCTCACCTGCAAATTAATTCAGCTGGCCCTTCTCCCCTAATACAGTTCCTTAACTGCTGGCGAGCATCCAGAAAGCTTTGCAGAGGGGAAAGAAGATATTTTTGTGTTGATGGAGAGCAGGGAAACCTTCTTTTGCTTTCCTTGAGATTCCAGCAGACACAGTGTCAGGCAACCACTGTTGCGGGGGACAAACGATGATCTCTCCAGAAAACTTTGCTTCCTTTTCTGATCTGCTAGGTGGATAATTGCTGAGCAGCTTCGTGCACCTCTTGCCTCCCAAAACCTGCTGTGCTTTGCTCGGGGAAGTGGGGAAAGCAGGTAGAAAGCTGGGTTTCTCAGCTGCAAGGCCAATGCTAGAGGAGAGCGGCAGCCACGTGGTTTGCTGTGCTGGACCAGACCAATTCAGCCTGTGTTTAGGAGAGGTGTGTGTCTTCCTGTCTCATGCAAGATGTCTTGCTAGCTCTGTGTAGTTCCTGGCATGGCTGAGGGGTGGAGTTCCTTCCTGATCTTTGGATGATCTTGATCAGCTTAAGCTATAAAGCAGGAGATTTGATTTACCCTGACTTAGCTTGCATAACTGCAGACAGAATTAGGGGTTGGCAAGCCCTTCTGCACACATAATGGCTCAGACTGAGAGAGGGATCATGCTCTGATGCCTCCCACATGGCAAATAATTTCCATTATAATTCATTCTAATTTGTTTTATTTCCTTGATTAACTTTATAACGTAATAAAGCACCATTTTCACTTGAGCTATTCTCTGTTAATTTGTTTTAGTATTGTCTGTAATGATATTCATTTAATCTTTGTCATTGCTAATTTTAAGAATCACTGATGTAAAGCCAGAAAGTGGTAGAAAACCATGACAATTGGTAGTTTGAGAGTCTTGAAACCGTCACATGGGGGCTGGCAGTCTGTGAGGGACAGTGCAAAACTGGCAGTGTGGTAGGAGCTGGCATCCAGAGCGTGGCAGCCCCAGGCTCTGGGGACTAGCCTGAGAGGGGCCGCACTCTGCCTCTCCTGCTGCAGCTGAGATGCCAAAGTGGTGGCACCTGGTGGAGCAGAGAGCTCTCGAACCCCTCGGATGCGGTGAGAGAAGGACAAATTCTTCTGCATAGAGTAATGCCTTCTTGCCTTGTTTTCGGGGAGGGGAAGCTCTTGTTCTAGTGCATCCTTGCTGCTTTTTGTAAGTCTGGGCCACTGTAGAATTTTTGTGGGGGACAGCAGCAGCCTGGAAGTTCCTTCAGCTCTTTAGACATAGGACACGTGAGTGCACTGCCTGCTCTTGCTGCCTGTCCTAGTACAGGTCTGCCCACAGATCCCGGTAGCCGTGGCTGCTTTCAGCCCTGACCAAAACTAGACGAGGTGGCAATACGTCCTTTGATTCTGCTTGCCCAGTAGCTCCAAAGCTGGAGCATTCGCTAGCGTGTGTTCTCTGGGTTTGTGCCCTCTGTTACCACCTTCTGGGCTTTCCCAGAAATGAAGCCCACTGACTGGGTTGATGCTGGGTTATCTGGGACAGAGAGGGTCCGAGCTCCAGCCCGGTGCGCTGTACAGGTCCTGGTCCCTGAGCAGAGCAGGTCCTTTAGGAGTCAAAGTGCCTAAGCCCCCCCTGGGGGTCTGCACATTTTAGCATTTGCAAGGAGAGTTCACGTTGTGTTTCCTGGCAGCAGAAAGAAGCATCCTTCAAGTCCCAATAGCATCTGTCACTGGGAAGAAGCTCTCTGCTATGCTAAACCTGCCTCTCTTCGTGGAATGTTTGCAGCAGAAATGATCGCTGAGGAAGCTTTGCGAGATAGCCAGAACTTTTTGCATTAGAACCGAATCCTGACGGCTCTGTTTGCTTTCCATCAGAGGCTTCCATCCCCCTGCCCGTGTGCATGAAGAGACTTCATTTCACACATGCTGCCCTCCCTGGCTGGAAAGCGAAAAGCTGATGACGCAGGGCTTTCTTCTTGGTTTACGTGGCTCTGTTTTTTTCTCTTTTTGCCTTCCCAGATTGCAGGTGATTGCTGATCAACTGGTGGAAAGGTTTGTGGCCTCTGGCCTGATGCTTAGAGAATGGGATAGGGTTAAACTGCATGCTACGGTCATGAACACTCTCTTCAGGAAAGATCCAAGTGGTGCGTATCCCTCATCCTTACTGATAAATGCATTTAAAGTGATACCTCAGAGTGGCAAATGCTTTTGTTGGCTTTTATGTTTCTTTTTTAAATGTTGTGGTTTTTCTTAGTCTCAAAAATACGCTGCCACCCGGTAGCGCTCGTAAGATCTGGGTCAGAGAGGGACATGTTCAAGTACCCTGCGAGGCCTTGGGCTCTCTGTGCCCCAGCGTTCAACTGAAATTCAGTAACAACTCGATGTGTTGTGCTGAACTTTAAACGAGATGAAAATGTGACCCTCTTTGGTCAAGTTAAAGGTTGCCCGTTAGTTTAGGGGTGCGATTCCAGTGTTATTCTCGTTAAATCAGATTCAGACGGCGTCGAGGCTGAATAGGAGCTATTATTGAGTGTATAGCATCTGCCAAAAAGACTGTCTGCTCTAGCAGTCTGTAGCATCGTTCTTACCGCGTTACTTCATAAAGCAGCCTCAGATGCATCTCGTGCAGGGAGGGGCAGCACATTACAGCCTTGTTCTCCGAGTGCAGACATGCATGTGCTCTGGCACCGGTGGGCAGTTTGCCGCCCTAACAGCATTGCACTAAAGCTTTTGGTGGCTTTCCCTGGCGGAGTGGCCTCTGTGCAACACTGGTAGGTTACGTGGGGTATTCTCCAGTTATTGCCTCTGCTGGTCTCTGTATGGACAGTGATCATAGAATCATGGAATTGTCCAGGTTGGAACGGACCTTTCAGATCATCTAGTCCAACCGTCAACCTCACTCTGATAAAAACCATCACTAACCCATGTCTCTAAGCACTATGTCAACCCGGCTTTTCAATCCCTCCAGGGATGGGGCCTCAACCCCTTCCCTGGGCAGCCCATTCCAAGGCTTCAGAACCCTTTCCATGTCAACAGTTTTCCTACTCTCCAATCTGAACCTCCCCTGGCACAACTTGAGGCCATTTCCTCTTGTCCCATCGCCTGGGACTTGGGAGAAGAGACCGACCCCCCCTGGCTACACCCTCCTTTCAGGGAGTTGGAGAGAGCGAGAAGGTCTCCCCTCAGCCTCCTTTTCTCCAGGCTGAACACCCCCAGCTCCCTCAGCCTCTCCTCAGGAGACTTGTTCTCCAGACCCGTCACCAGCTCCGTTGCCCTTCTCTGGACCCGCTCCAGCCCCTCAAGGTCTTTTTTGTGGGAAGGGGCCCAAAACTGGACACAGTAACAATAAAAATAATCAGTAATAATCGATCCCAAGGGTCTTTTCCAACCTAAATGATTCTATGATTCTATGATGATTCTATGATAGCAGCAGATGGTTTGTGTTACTGTTTACTGTGCACCCGGCTGCAGACTTTGGGGATAACTGCTACAAAACTCCGATAAGCGTACTCAGGTGGTAGAAACACTGAAAAGTTGGGGCTTAGCTCTCAAACTGGGCCCTGAAAGCCGGTGAAAATGTGAGCCCAAAGTGCTGATGTGGCTCTCTGTTAGGGGAAGCACGTGGGGAGCTGCCTCCGGCATTGTGAGTCTATATTCTCAACAGCCTCATGAGGCATGTGAGGCATTCAGACACAGTGGTGGGAGCATTACACAGAGAGCCACAGAAGTCACTTTATATTCAATACGGGATTTGAATAGCGTGCTAGGTGTGAGTGGGACTTCATAGCTAATGCTGGAGATGAAAAAGAAATATTGAATATATTCACGGAGTGAGGCAGAGGTCCTGTGGAAAGAACAGATCATGTACTTAGGGATTATGTAAAAATCCAGACATGCTCTGGGGAAATGGATCTAAGACGTAGGCATTTGGCAGTTGCCGTAGGCCTAGGTTGCTATTCTTAATGTCTGTGTGTGTGTGGCTGCGTGCCCACCCCGCAGAAGCATTCGCACCACGTCTATGTGCTTCCAGGAGCAGGCAGCAGAGGTTTGTATAGGTGCTGTCTGGATCGCGCCTGGCAGGCACCGTGCTCCCATGCTTCAGCCTGGTATTTGGTGCTGTTCCAGGCGATGCAAGCGCTCACAGTGCTGACTATCACCCCGGCAGGATGCGGGATTAAAATCAGCCAGAGAGAAGCAAATGCGTCGCACTGAGCCATCAACCCGACACAGTTGCCCTAGCAGTAGCTAGGGTGTGGGGTCTTTCCTCCAGGTCACATAGGTGATCCCGATGGAGGCACCAATTCCTGTGAATTCAGCCTTGTTCTCTTTAAAATCAAAAATGGAAGCGTTTTTTTTTTGCCCTAAGATCTGGGCAAAGATGGTTTATTAGCTGGCAGCTGCCTTTGGGGAGGGAGAGAGTGTGTGTGGGGGGGGTGAAGTACAGCACACCCAGTTCTCCCATCTGAAGCTCATTCTGGTGGTGGCTTTTCTCTTTACAGCTGAAGAGCGAAACAATACAATGACTGGTAAATCATCTTTCAAGGAACGGGAGTCGTTTAATGGCCGAAATATCCTCAAGGTCAGTATGAAACAATTAGGGAAATCGAGCCAGCTGTGGATAGCGTATAGCCGAAAGAGGTTGAAACACCTCTTCAAGACTGCTTTTGTATTAGGCTTATGGGATTTCCCGGGGAGGGGGAAATCTGTTTAGAAAATAAACAATCCAGATCACTCGTAATTGGGAGCATTACAGTATTTAGCAGAAGCGTTCTTAAAGCTGTGAGGCTCAGATCAGGAGTATGTAGCACGAATGCTAAGTGGGTGTTCGTGTTGTCGTTTACTTTGCTCGTGTTTTACCCTGGAGACTCAGGTTCGCGATGATTCTCAGCCCACCAGAAAGGAGAACTTTGTTGCTCTTGTTCTACTCACTCCTATGAAACTAAAACTCACTGCCATCTAACTTACTTTCTTTTTTTTCCTATTTTTTTTTTTTTTTAATCTCTGCTATTGATTTGCATGGTTTTGCTCCAGAAAAATAGCAGGTAACGGTAGGGAGTCCCACCAGCCGGGATCTGAGGGCTTTGCCAGTGATCAGAGGGTAGAAAGCGAGATCCCTCACGCTGGGGAGGTAGGTGGGGTTCAAAGGGGAGCATCCTGCAGCCACCCAGGCTTTGCCCAACAGGGTTGAGGCTGTGGGCAGCTTCTGCTGCTCATCCAGATGGCAGTGTCAGACTGATGCTGTGGTGCCTGGCCCCTGTAAAGTATCCAGAGAGAAGAGACAAGCACAGACAAGTGAAAATGGAAAACAGCACTGGGTTGTAAGCAAATTTGCAGTCTTCATTGTGTGAGGGGATTTGTTGCAGGCAGCTACGATAAGAGAGAGACGGGACAATGCATGAATACATTTGGGAGCGGATAGAAAATATTCTGGCAACAAAGAGACATGAGAGAAGCTGCAGGCTGGGTGGGATTTGGACAGCCCAGAAGGACTTTAGGGCACCAGAGCAGGGAAAGGGTGCGTTTTATTTGTGTTTTCAGTTTTGCTGTATGATGTTTTAGCCGCTGGATGCATGGGGATCTGAAGGCAGAGAGTGGAACTGATTGATCTCCTCTTGCGCAGAGGACAAACAAAGGGACAAAATTAGGTTAAGCTCTCATTGTCCTCAAGCGGTCTGTGCAAGCACGATGTCATGACTCAGCGTCGCCACATGTTGAGTGTTCGGTGTGAGACTGCAGCGTTGCAAACTGAGGTAGGAAAGCCGCAGACGTGGTGGTCCTTTTCTTAATGTGACCAGCAAGTTCTGATTAGCTCCCAGTGTCAGAGAGCTAGGGAAGGTGGGGTATGTCCGGAGCCCTGAGTGCCTGCAGGGACTCGGCTCTCAGGGTGCGTGTGCCCACGTTCCACTTTGCCTTTTGCTCCTTTCTCTCTTGCATCCCTTAAACTTGTCCTCAGGCTTTACAGAGATCGCAAATCAAACCCTCGGTCTTCCTTAATGCTCCCCGTCCAAAAACATTTATGATTTGGAAGGCATTAGCGATGCTCCTTACGATTTGGAAGGCATTAACGATGCTCCCTCTACCGGCCACACCATTGGTGGACCACGCTGGGGGGTCTGAGGGTCTGGTGGTCTAAGCTGCGCTTAGAAATGCAGCTGCCCTACCTCAGATGGCTACTTCTTATTCTTCCTGCTCTCTGAAATATGAGCCGATGCATTTTTAACGCTCCTCATTGATTTTGTACTGATGTAGCCAAAAGACTGCTGGCTGTTTGGACTGTTGATAATTACCTCAAAGCATGTCTTGCTGCAAGAAATGTCATCCTTCTCCCCCACCTCCACTACATTTCCTAACCTGCTCGCTTCGTATTTCCCTTTGGTCTCCCACATGCCTGCAGCAGAACGCCTGTTGGCATTAATTAATTACATGAGTCATAAATAGCTCCAGGCTTCTTACCAGAGGAGCCCAGCCTCAGCCAGCCACTGATGCATTCTAGCATGACCTTGCAAGGATGCACCAGTTCCCTCCCAGCCTCCTTTTATATACATTATTTATTTCCTGCTCAGGGAAGCTGCCCTCTCGCACACTGGCTTCATTAACTTTTGCAATAGGATCTAAACGACGGGCTGTTAATGAATATGGGCTCCCCAGTTCCAGAAGGACAGGGAACTGCTGGAGAGGGGACAGCAGAGGGCTACAAAGATGATGAGGGGCCTGGAGCATCTCTCTTAGGAGGAAAAGCTGAGGGACTTGGGGGTTTTTAGTCTGGAGAAGAGAAGGCTGAGGGGGGATCTGATCAACACCTCTAAATACTTCAAGGGTGGGTGTCAGGAGGATGGGGCCAGTCTTTTTTCAGTGGTGCCCGGTGACAGGACAAGAGGTAATGGGCAGAAACTTGAATGTAGGAAGTTCCATCTAAACATGAGGAGGAACTTCTTCACTTTGAGGGTGGCAGAGCCCTGGAAGAGGCTGCCCAGGGAGGTGGTGGAGTCTCCTTCTCTGGAGACATTCAGACCCCACCTGGACACGTTCCTGTGGGACCTGCTCTGGGTGGACCTGCTTTGGCAGGGGGTTGGACTGGATGATCTCCAGAGGTCCCTTCCAGCCCCATAGCATTCTGGGATTCTATGGCTGCAGTGAGGCAGGCTGGTTTGCAGGTGCCATCCCCTTGTAGGTAGAGCGATGTGCTGTGCGTGTGTTTCCAGGTGGCAGGACTCTGATAGCTGTGTTGGGTGGCAGCGTTCCCAGCTGGAAAGATGACAAAGCATGGCTATTGGTAGGAGGGCATCAAGTTGGAAAACTCAAGTTTCATTCTTTTTATGCAGCTACCACCGGTGCTGTTGGGCCAAAGGCTTTGCCTAGCAGAGGGCAGGGCCTGAGCTATCAGAGCACGATGGAGACATTTTGGTTCTGCTCTTCCAGTCTGAGGCTCCCCCATGGTCAGAACTGGCGTGTGTGTGTGCAGATGCGCTGGCAGCACATGTTTGCTGATAGCATGCCTCCGTTACCCCAGGCTCCAGCTGGTATTTTGCTTTCAGCAGAACTAATCGGAATTTTATTTAATAATCCTTTGTTCTACCCGTTCCGCAGAGTTAAACATACACTCCTATTTGTGCTAATAAATGGTTGTGCAGGCCGGTACCTTCCCACACTGCTCAGAAAATAGCTCCTGTAGGATGAGTTACGTTCAGGAGTTTAAATTACTTCTGTCTTGAAGAATATCCGTGGAAAAGGCTCCCTGGCCTAGCTGGTGCTGAAAGCCCAAGGGAGTGTATGCCCCAACAGATGAGTGGTTTGAGTCTCCCACGAAAGAAAGCACTAGACACTTTGGCATCATGTTTGTCTAGTCCCAAGAAGAAGTTGGGTATGCAGCCCTGAGGAGAAGGACTTGGGAGTGCTTGTGGATGAGAAGCTCAACATGAGCCAGCAATGTGCGCTGGCAGCCCAGAAAGCCAACCACATCCTGGGCTGCATCAAGAGAAGTCAGCAGATCAAGGGAGGTGATTATGCCCCTCTACTCTGCACTCGTGAGACCCCACCTGGAGCACTGTGTCCAGCTCTGGAGTCCTCAGCACAGGAAGGACATGGACCTGTTGGAACGTGTCCAGCAGAGGGCCACGGAGATGCTCAGAGGGCTGGAGCACCTCTGCTGTGAGTACAGGCTGAGAGAGCTGGGGTTGTTCAGCCTGGAGAAGAGAAGGCTCCGGGGAGACCTTATAATGGCCTTCCAGTACCTGAAGGGGCTACAGGAGAGATGGGGAGGGACTCTTTATCAGGGGGTGTAACAATAGGATGAGGGGTAATGGTTTGAAATTGGAAGAGGGGAGATCTAGATTAGATCCTAGAAGGAAACTCTTTGCTGTGAGGGTGGTGAGAGCCTGGCCCAGGTTGCCCAGAGAAGCTGTGGCTGCCCCATCCCTGGAGGGGTTCAAGTGCAGGTTGGAGGGGGCTTGGAGCAACCTGG
>VXAK01026454.1:42164-59768 GCA_013399435.1 Arenaria interpres
CTTTTTTTGCTTTGTTTTTGTTCTCTTTCCCAAGAAGCTCACGTTGAGTTTCTTGAAGGTCTTTAAGGTCCCTTCCAACCCAAACCATTCTATGATTTCTGAATTGCTTCCTATGGAGCAATATCCATTTCTTCTAGGGTGGCTAGTGGCTAGCTGATCTAGTCCTTCGAATATCTGAGTCAACGTACCGAACCCTTGCTCCGCTTGGGAACAAAATGGATTGTCTCTTGGAGGGCGTAGGGAGGGGGCAGCAATTCCCAGCTGAAAGACCATGGCGGTTCCTTCCCCTCCAGAGAAGGACCGGGCTGGGTGGGCGGCCGGTCCTCGGGGAGATTGCCATTTTGGCAACCCCTCTGCCTGACCCTCCTCCCGGGTGGTGGCTGCGTGCCCTGCATCGCAGCTGGCCAAGCTGCACAGCGCTGGCACAGAGGCAGCCAGGGCAGCTGCCTGCATCTCCGGAGACGGAGGCTTGGCTGCCTCCGGGCTTTTGTTTATTTTGCTTAGTGAAAAAACTCAGGCTATGGTGAATAAATAAAAATGCGAAGAAACGTGAAGGTACCGCCCGGCCAAAATTTTCTCAAGTAGGAAAGGAAGGCTTCCAATAGGAAGGAAACCCACCTGGATTCTCACTGGGTTAGAACAGAATGATTTTTGACTTGAGGTTCTGAGGAGCGGCTTTTGCCGCATCCAAATAAGAGGGAAGCAAATTTTGAGTCCAGAAACAGATGAACCCCCCTCCCCACTTAGCGCAGATCTGTGCATTAACAGCTTACAAGATTAAATATGGAGGGAACGGCTACTGAGGTACAACAGCAGAAAGCTGCACATCTTGTGTCTTAGGGCATTAGGGGAGACTTTAAGCTGTGATGCAAGGCTGGATCCGTGGGGACGGTGACACACAGCGCCGTGCCATGGTCCAGCGGTGGGAGCAGAGCGGCCGGGCTGCAGGATTGCTCTGGATAGGCTTCAAGGTTGGACAAGGCATAATTAGATGAGGCTCCTTCTCTTTTGAAGCCTGCAGATAGGGTATTATGTTATGGGACCATACCTGGAGCAGGGCGAAAGTGCATTTACTGACTGATACGCTGGGGCTGGTGGAGAGCTGATCATAGCAGACAAATCTAGTAGTGTTCTCTGTTATTATATTTTATCTCGCTGGGTGAGAATAGTGCAGTAGCTGTGGTGTGCAGGAGTTCAGTTTGAGCCATTTGATGCAGTGCCAAATAGAGAGATACAATGAAAAAGAAAAGTCTTGCCCTGAATTAAACCCTCTACCCCTCAAAATACCCCAAACCCACCAAGTGCTAAACAAATTAATACCTGCCCCTGCGTAGAGCCACCATTACTGGCTGAGAAGAGGATTGCTTGTCGTGTTCTGCAGCCATCGGTACCCAGGCCTGTTCTGTGTAACTTTTGGTAGTGAATTTAAGGAGACAGTGCCTTTTCCTGATGTATTTTTAAGCTGAGCTGAAATCAAAGGGCCAAAGAACCCGTGTTAGGTGAGATCAAGGCTGCCTAGTGTTTGGAAAGGGTAAGAACATCTTGTTATCCTCAGCAAGGTGATAAAGGTATTATATCCGAAGTAGGACTGACAACTGGAACAAGTATCTAACGGGAGGTGGCTGCTTGGAAAGTTTAGAGTTAAAAATACCCAACAAAAGTCCACTGGGGTGAGAACAGACTGAATAAGAGATTGTGGTGCAACATCACTGTATCAGAAATAAGCCAGTGCTTTTCCTCGCCTTGGTTTTACAGAAGAATCAAAAGCAGAAATGAAAGGCTGCAACGCTGCTTTGCAGAGGAGAGGATTTTTGCCTTCGGTTCTGATCCTGCCATTATCGAGGGATACGGAATCGATCAAGGGGTCTCAGCAGTGTGCAATTAGAGCAACAGTGGGAGAGGAGGATGTGACAGTTGAGCAGATGAGACTGGAGATCAACGTTTGTATGATCTTGGCGAGAAAAAGGGAGATTAAATTGGGGTTGCCGTGAAAGCGCTTTCCTACGAATGATATTCTTCAGGGGAAAAGACAAGCGTATTCACATTATTTGCATTCAGTGAAACAAGAATCTGAAGCGGCATTTGAAAAAAATCAGTCTAGGCGACAGAGGAAGAATATCTTTGTTGGAGCGTTTGGGCCTTGGAGCAGGGCGAGGAGGCAGCGTTGGAGGTCTGGAGAGAAGGCTGAGGCGCCGCACTGAGGAGAAGGCGGTGCGGGAAGTGCAGGTTTGTGCGAGTTTGCCCGCGTGGGACAGAGATCCCTTTGGTGACCTAACCGTAAAGGGGAGAGGCCTTGGTTTTTTTTTTCTGCAGAGGTGCTCAGCACCTCTCTGACTAATTTTAGCAGGAACTGTGAGTGCTGGAAGAGGGACAGTTTGCTGAGAGGGTTATAAAGTTTCTGAATCTGCTTGCCCCTTCTGGGTAGGGCTGCCTGTACCGCTGCAGTCCCCTCCAGCCCAGCAGCTCAGCCGTTTTGGAGGTGCCTCTGCCTTTGGAGATGATGCTGTGGGTGGTTCTGCCTCCCTCCCAGCGGGCATCTCGCCTCCTCGTTTCCCCGAGAATGCTGTTGTGCCACCAGCCAGCCAAGGCAGCATCGTCTCCTTGATCTTAAGAGGAGAATTTTTCTTGGCAGAGCTGGCAAGGGTTGAATTGCAGCGACGCCTTAATAGAAGACAGGGATCCAGCACATTAAGCGCACAAAAAAAAAACCCCAACCCACACTGATGAGCAAAAGTAGGCAGTTCATCCCAAAGGTGCTGTGACCCTTCCGCTGGCTAATTTCCTGGGTCCATCCGAATTAATTTACTGGCTCCGTAGCTGGGCTTCTCCTCTTGAGGATTTGGTGAGCGTAGAGAGTAGGTCACATTGATGGGAGCTCCTTGTCCTCATATTCCCGGATGCGTATCAAGCGTCCTGGCATCTCTGCAGCAAAGCCGAAGCCTGGCTCTTAAAAACTGTTGCTGCATTTGCTGTAATAGGCAGTGCTAGGAGCCACGGGGATGAGGTTTCTTTGGAGAAATGCAGTCCTTGATTATAAATTTCCTTAAACAAGTTGTACTGTAAAATTCCTCATGTTTGAGGCGTAGCAGGCAGGGTCTGGGAAGTTAGCTGAGCCTTTAATGTCCTGGAGGTTGGGTTTTTTTTTTTATTCTTTTCTGAAAGATGTGCAAAAATCCGGTAACCTCCAAATGTCCCACTTGTGTTTGTTTCTTAGTTTGCAGAATGCCTTTCACCATAGCAACTAGGGTTTGATTTCCTCAAGCGCATGAATTTTCATGAATTTGTGGCAGCGGGGAACGGACCCAAAACCCTGGGCTAAAGCAAAGGTTTTGCAGCGTGGCGGTGGCAGGAGCACCGCTAGATTTGGCTTGTGATGGAGGGGGACCCTGGAGGGAGAGGATCTCAGCTGAACAAAGGCCTGCACCTGGCCCTGAGTAATTTTATTTGCAAGAAATCAGGCCTGACAGATTAATTTAGACTATTGCTGAATGTCACCCTCCCCACTGCTGCATCACCCTCTGGCAGCTGAGGTGGCTTTGCTCCAGTTTCGTGAAGAGCTGAGGTTTCTCATGGCAGCAGTCAGAGGAGAAGGATGGGCTGCTGCCATGTTCACCGAGCTCAGCTGGAAACCTTTGTACCCTTCCCACCCGTGGAGGTCAGAGAGGTGTCATGGGCAGTATGAAACAGGCACTTCTTAGGTCTGCAGGTGAAACCCAGCTGGGGAGAGGCAGGAAAGTTGCACACGTTAGCAGGAGGGAACAGAGCTCCAAATGAGATATGGAGAAATCGGGCTGCTGCGAACAAGGGCAGGTCCAAGAGGGAGCGGTGGCATCGGTGCAGGACGGAGAACTGCCTCGGTACCAGTCCCACAGACTGGGGTTTGGGTTATAGGGCAGTGCTCCGGCTGAGTCAGTCTGTGGAAACCAAAGAGAAGGGCAAACGTCCTGTAAAGCAAACCTCTGAATACGCTTAGCACTCGGCCCCCCAGCTGAAGTACTTGTCAGGTTTTGGGCACCGTGGATGGGTGCAAAGAGCCCAGAAGGCAACAACAAGATAATCAGAGGGCTAGAAAATGTCTACAAGCTGAGAATGAAAGAGTTATTCTGAGGCTAATAAAGGTAAGGAGGAGGACAACACACAGCAAAAACTCTTTAAGCATGTGAAGGCTTTTGCCAGTAGAGGTTACTCTATCCTCCGTGCTCCGACGGTAGGGTGAGAAATAATTGGCTTAAATTGCAGCAAGAGGTTCGAAGTAGGTGTTAGGAAGGTCTTTGTAATGGGAAGGAGAATGAAAGACTGCCCAAGAGGAGCAGGAGAAACCTGAGTCCCGGTTGTTTGGAGGGAGCGAAGACGTTAGTCCGGGATCTACGAGCAATGAGCTCCTCCTGCCTTGGGGAAGGAATGGATGGTGGAGCTGATGACCTCTTTTGGACCTTTCTTCAGCTTGTAGCCGTATGATTACTAAGTGAAATATATGCAAAACACCCATGAGATGGCATTTGTGAACATACCAAAAGCTTCTTGGCATTTACATGGCATTTACTTTGGCTCAGTAAAATAAAAATACAGGAAAGAAACCTCCCTTCATACACGCCTAGGATCTTTCTCCCTGAACTCCAAACATGCTTCTTGCTCTAACGTTGATGGTACTTTTCCAGATACAGATGGTTATATTGTTGTTGCTTTCTTAGGGATGGCAGCGGTGATTTAATTGAAAGGGTTTTTCTTGTGTCATAGAGGAGATATCCCTGACTTGCATCCCGTGTTGGGCTCGTGCTAACCCAAGAAGCTCATTTGTCTGTAATTTCAGGTCTTTGTGGTTTGTGGCAAAGGAAGGTGTAGAGAGGCGGGGGGCGGTCTCTTCTCCCAAGTCCCAGACGATGGGACAAGAGGAAACGGCCTCAAGTTGCGCCAGGGGAGGTGCAGATTGGAGAGTAGGGAAAATGTTGACTTGGAAAAGGTTCTGAAGCCTTGGAATGGGCTGCCCAGGGAAGGGGTTGAGGCCCCATCCCTGGAGGTATTTAAAAGCTGGGTTGACATAGTGCTGAGAGACATGGTTTAGTGATGGTTTTTATCAGAGTGAGGTTGATGGTTGGACTGGATGATCTGGAAGGTCCCTTCCAACCAAGACAGTTCCATGATTCTATGATATAAATGACTTAGGAAGTAACAAACTAAAAGCGAATTACAAAGGAGTTAGTGCTTTGCTTACGATACAGATCAGCTGTGCTCCCAAAAGATAGGCTGCTGGGACTTTTATGGCCAGATTTTCTCCCTCCTGAAGTCTGCATGCTTTATTCTTCCTGAGGGAGATAAGGTGAAGGGGCCTCTGCTGCCACCTTTTAAAACCTGCTAGAGGTTGAAAGAAAATGAGAGGGGAAGGGCTGTTCCTCGCGTTATCCATGTGGAAGGACTCCATGCTGTACTGGTGATGGAGAGACACTCCAGAGCCAGCTGCACACTCGCAGAACAAAACCAACGATCCGCATACGCCTGACGAAATTTGTGGCTGACACTCGGAGGCCTTGGTGCAGGCAGCGGGCTCGTGGTGACAGCCCAGGTGACAAACCCCTTCCCTCTCTGCCCTTCCCAGCCCTCTCTTCCACCCTTGCCTTGCAGCTCTGCACGTCTTAGTCCTGTAACCCCTGTAATGGAAGGTGTAGGATGCCTGGCCAGGCGTCCTCTAAAAAGCCATGAAAAGGAAGCAGAAGGTGGGGAACGCCAGGAAGAGCCGCCTCTCTGGATGGGTGCCCATCTAACTGCTTTTTCTACACTTCTTGTCCATTATTGCTGTCAAGCTTCCAAATGCAATTAAACCTCTGACAGATAATCATTGGTGGAGTGGTGTCCAGAGTGAATAATACTGGAATCAGATATTTCTTTTTTGGCACCAAACCGTTTCAGGAAACATTCTGAAATTTGAAAATAGAAGAAAAAGAAAAAAAAACCAAACCACCCCGAACACTATTAGTTGAACTGACTTCCCAAATCTTGATAGGTTGCCCAGTTGTGTCTCATCTTCTGGGAGCCATCAGGGAATTTGGTTTGGGGTTTGTCTGTCATAGTTTGGGGGGGTTTAAGTCACAAATGGAAAAGGTTTTGGTGCGTTTCTCAGGACGAGGAAGAATTTGCTCTGCCAGCACATAGTGCAGCCTGGGAACTGGGGCAGATTCGGGCCTTTTTGTGCTGTGGAGGTAACAACCTTCTGTAGACCATTGGGGTAGTCAACAGGGAGGTGTTGATAGCATAAATCCACAAAGCCAAAACGGGCCATAGGCAGTCTGGCCCTTGAGGTCCCTCTTTTACCAACAGCTTTCCATTGCTGAGCTGTGTTCAGGAGTCAGCCTTACGAGGAGGGGCAGAGGTGCTGCTCTGCCCTTAGAGGTGTGAGAGGTCCCAGGAATCAGGCACATTAAGCAGTGAGATGGGATCCCAAAAGAAGGATTGGAGCCTGTGGTTGGTGCAGCAGAGGAGGTTAATCAGAAGCGCTCTGATGGATAGTTTGCTGCGGTTCAGTGGACTCTCCTCAGAGTCCATGAGTGTTTCCGAGTTACTTTCACATTTCTAAATGATTTTTTTTTTTGTTAGATTTTTAATCCGTCCATGTTTTTTTTTTTTGCCATCGGTAACTTCTCCTCCATCAATCCTTTTTGCTTAATGCTGGTACCAGCCCTGTAACACAGCAGTTAGCTGAAGAGTCGGCGCCTTCCCTGCTGTAGCTGGCGTGGGTACCACAGTTGTGCTTTAGCCAGATGATTTGGAAGAGCGATTGTTCTCTGCTCTTCTGCGGTGTTTTCTGTCCCGAGCTGTGGACGTGTTACACAGGCGTGTTAATTCGAATGTGTCATCCCTTATGAGATGGAAAAATACCCTCATCTTTATTTGGGCAAGCCACAGCCCATAGTCTGATCCTGTCCGGGTCCCTCCCCTCCCTTGTAGTTTAAGATGGTGCAAGAAGGGTTTGGAGTGTTGGGGTTGTGCTCTGCTGCCAGTACCGCCAGGAATATCCAGGGGAGGGTGCAGGGAGGCTGAAAACAAACAGGTTTCATTGCTCCGTGTGGAGACACCTCTTCAAGAAACGCCACTTAATTTTTCTCCATGCTTGTCAGCGGGTGCCTGGGATTTTGTTTGCTTCTTCCCTTCCCCGAAGCGGATAACAGCACCGTAGCATGCTGATTTTCCACGGAAAGCAACCTCCCGTCCCTCCTGGCTTTCCGAGTTGGTTCCTTCATTCACAGCTGCTCCCGATCAGGACACGCTGGGGGCAGTGGCTGCCACCGAGTGAGCCGGTGACTGTTGTGACTGCGTGCAGAGCAGATGAAGCTGTAAAGCCTGCGGCTCCTCTGAAGCTTGAGTTTAATCTCCTGGTCTGAGCTCCCTCCACGCTGCTGTCTGCTGCTGGACCCCGATTCCCGGTGCGATCTTGCATGGCCACGGTGCCGAGTTGCCCGTGAAAAGCCATCCTCCTGTAGATGTTCTCCCGCAGAGGCAGAGACGAGTGGTGCTCAGCCTGTTCCCATGCCCTCCTGGATGGGATCTTTCGGAGGATCGACACCTTCGACCTGGGTGAAACGGAGGAGAAGGGATTGCTGGCATCCCGTCCTCAGCATGGACCGTGCAGCAGGAATGGCAGCCAGTAGGTTCCCGGAGCTGTGAGCCTCTTCCCTCCCACGTCTCAGGAATTGCTAATTTCTGTCCTCGTTCCAGATACGGAAAATGGGACCCCCCCCTCAGCTCCCTGCTGAGGGCAGCCGGGTTTCTTAGGCTGATTGGTCACAGGCTAATGACATTACATGCCTCTGCTTGCCCGCAGCGCTGATTCACGGGGGACAGTTTTGTACTGTTTATCTGTAATACCCCTACCCTAAGGCACCGCTTTCTGTGGCTGGAGTTCACAACAAAGCGAGCTCCCCGCAGACTGGGGGTGTGTGTGCGTATGCATTTTATCCTCTGATAATGCTCCTCTTTGGTGGTAGTTTTTAATTGCAAGGCATCGCAGTGGATCGTTGTTCCCTCGGCATTTCTGAGCACCGAGGCTCTCGGCAGAGCCGCTCGGACTTTTTATTAATTCAGGATGGGTCCTTTTTGGCTGACTACCGTAGACGACGTAAGGCTTTAAAAACTGATCAATAATCCTGATGGAAGCAGCAAAATCCAGGCCAGGCAGTGTGAGTGCAAGCCAGAGATGACGTGAAGGAAGTTTTAAATACCTCTTACTCCCTTCCCTTGTCTGGACTTACTTTGTCCTCCCGCTGCCCAGTGCCTTTCCAGGCGAATCCATTAATATTTCTCACGCTTGTTGAGTCCACGACAGGTGATATAAAAGCACCGGTTTGTGTTGGCATCTCCGCTCTTCGTAACCGGAGCTGAAACGCATCGCTGCTGTCCTTACGTGGATTAGCACCATGATTTATTACTGTTGTTTCCAGGTTTGAACACAAAGGTGCTGTCTCATTCCGGGAGGGTTGTCTGCGGGAAGCGAGCCCCCGAGGATGGCTGCTTGACAAATGCCCGCGCTCGGGAACACAACATCATTTAGACACACGTTTTAACCGCTTCATCGAGGAATCGTCCTCCTTTCCGTTTCTTTCTACAGTGCTTCGGTAAAACCTGCTTCACAGACTTAGGCAAAAGGGGGAGAAAATGTGGAAAAGAGGGATCCTGCTTTTGATCTGTTGCTCTGCCTTTGATAAGGGGGTGGTTGTTGTTTAGGGGCTGAAGTTTGTACTAGCGTTTTTGCCTCACATTTGCAAGGAGCGAGCAGTTTGATGTGTGGTTCTTTCTCTCCCAAAACAAGTCCTCAGCCTCTGTCTTCCTTCAGAAAATGATTGTCACACCCCAAGGGAGCCCTGCTGTGTAATTTGTGGGTAATAGAGGGGAACAGACCTCTATAAACCTCTAACAGAATTGTCTTCAACGAGAGAAATGGGGGTGTGGAAACGACAGGCATGCTGCTAGCTTTTCCTGGCTCAGAATAAGCGACTTTTGGGGACAAAAGCTTGCGTTCTGGGAGCTACTGCAGGGCTGCCTGCCTTTCATGGCTACCTGTGTGACTGTGTCCTTGGACCTGGCCTCCCAGGAGGGAGAGGGAGACAGGGGAGTGCTTGCAGACAGGGGCCTATGGTAGTTTACAGGCTGATGTGTGAAATATGGGTTGTCCACGGACTGGTGTGCTCCCTCCCTCGGGGGCTGGTGGCTTTTGGGGAAGGTGGCACGGCTGCAGATGCTGGGGTGCTGCTCCTGGGAGGATGCTGTGCCGCTCTCTAGGCGCCCGCTTCCTCCCCGTGGGAGATGCTGTGTCCTTCTAGGCATCCTCCCTGAGCAGTTGCTGAGCCTTGGGCTGCGGTTTGAAAGGCAGGGCACATCTCTGGCACATTTGCTTAGAGGTGCTGGGCTCGGGGTTAAAAGTTAACAACGTGCTTTCCTTATTGGCTTCTAATTTAATTTGGGAAGGCAGCAGGGAGACGGAGGGCACTTAGTCTGCTAAGTGCAATTCCCTTGATAGGAGTTAGTAGCTTGCACGGCGTGCGTGGCATCTACTTCATAAACTGACCTTTGCCTCCATCAGGTTCATTTTATGTATAAAAAAATAAATAAAAAAATCCCAACCCCCCCAACCTCTTATTTATTCTTTAGGCAGCGAGGACGTAAATCCTTCAGCATGTTTGGATTTATAGAATTACTGCGCTTTTGCTGAGCCTCACGTCCCACTCCAATCAAATGACATGGCTTTCGGTAACCGTGCCCTGCGGGTAATTGTGTTTTTCCTCCCCTCCTGCCCCCCCGCCTGCCTCCGAGCTGCTCTTGATGCACACCTCCTTCTGCTCCCTGCGGCCTTTTTTGGGGGAAAAGGTGTCCCTTAGCACCCCTGGGAAGGGACAGGAAGGGGACTAGGTATGTCTTAGGGTTACCAGCATTTGCACGTGAAGCGTAACAACCTCCAGGTATCTTCTTTCCTGGCCCAGAATAAAAAAAAAAATGCCAAAATGCTTTCACAGGAGGCATTTCATCGGCTGTGTTACAGGCCTCCTCCAAAATGGAGTGTTTCCGTGGTGGCTGGGGAGAGGGGGGAGATATAAATATCCTTCTCGGCTCCGCTTGGCTTCTCCCCAAGATAAATAGAAATGAAAGTCGAAAGCGGAGGCTTGGCCTTCTGAAATCTCTTCCCGAGCCCCCAGGGACCCGAGCGCAGGGTGCATTTGTGATGGGAAACCAGCTCCTGGTGTCTCGGGGGGGGTCTCGAAGGATGATGTTTGAGTGACCTCCCTCCCTGCTGCCCAAAGCAGATCTTGGCCGTCTGGTGGCTCGGTTGTGATCCCAACACCTGGAGTCCAGTGGCTGTTGTGGCGGGAAGCCTCGGGGAGCAAAGGAGCATCTGTGAGAAGCCAGCTTGAAACAAGAGCAGAAAAAAAAATGTCCGTGGTTGTCCTCTAAATCTTGTAGCATGTTTACTCTCAGAAAGTACAGCTACATTACCAAAAATCAATAGTTCTAGCAGCGTTCTCCCCGGGAAACACACAGGCGCTCGGACACGCGAGAAGTGGTACGTCTTAAAAAAAAAAAAGCCAAGGGAATACAAAGTGCTTTGGTACAAGGGCTTTGCTTCACTTTTAGCAGCCTACAAATGGAGGGCCCTTGACCTGGGCTGTCTCTTCTGGGACTTCTTGATTGTCTTTCTGGGCTGACGTGCCTGAGGCTGCGCGAGGCAGGAGGGGCTGGGAGAGGGTTTGTCTCATTCACTGATTTTGCCACTTTCTGCTTTGAAGCACATGTATTTTATAAGAAAACCAGGTTGTAGCGTGCAGAGATAATATAATTTGTAAGACGACTCCTTTGGCTGTTTTTGGGTAAAGGTTTGACTTCCAGAGCTGCTGACGGGACCAGCACATCCCAGCATTTCGTTTGTTTTCGTCGTGTTTGCAAAGACTTCATTTTACAGATACGCATCTCGTCCCCCTTCTCTTGTAAAAAAAAAAAAAAATCCTTTTCAAATCTGCTCACCAGCGCACCTTCGGCTCCCTCCGTTAGGAATGGAGAGAAATGATTCCCATTTTTCTTGGAGAGTGCCCTGTGAAGGAAAGGAGTGTCGGTATGGACGCCTGTTTTGACAGAGATGGGTGTTAAGGTTTGGAGTGAGTGGGCACGCTGGTGGCAAGCGCTGCAGCACGCCCCGGAGAGCTGGAAATCCTCCTTCCTCCTCGGATCAGCCAAAACAAAAAGAGAAAGGAGACCAACCCCTTTTTACTAACATCTCTTATTAATGAGACGTTTTATCCTAAGTCCTCTAACATGAACTACGCAGGCTTTTGGGAACATAATTAATCTTTAATTGTATAAATCTTTAATTGTCTAAAATGGAGTTTGTGTGGCTCTAGTCGTTTCTCTTCTCTCTTTTCCTCCTCTCCCTGTTTGAGACGCTCCCTTAAGACAGCTTCTTTTCAGCAGGGTGCCCTGCTTCAGGGCAGCGGCTGTGTCCCTCGAAGCCAAGCTCTTCTGGAGGGGCCTCTTGGTGGGACGGGGACCTGCGTGACCCCCGTGGCAGGGCATCTGGCTCCTGCCAAGTACACGCTGGGAAGAACTGGCAGCAAGTTGCGGCTTAATATGAGTCTGAGCGATTAGCAGCGAATTACTTCGGGCCCTGTGCAAAGTGAAAATCCTGGTGGCAGGATTTGAAGGGACAAGCGTCACCCCAAAGGCGGGACGAGGTGCAGGTGAGCCGGAGGCTGCCTCCCCCCTCTCCTGGGCAGGCAGGCTGTGACTAAATGCTCTGGCGCAGAGAAACGCAGTTCTTCGCGACTTTTGTGATACCCCAGGTGCTTTTTGCAGAAGCAGTTTTGGGGTTGACTGCCCCGTGCTGCCACGCAGGCGGGTCCAGGGAGGAGGTGGTCCCCCAGCAGGTGGGCTGCTGGCACCAAGCTCTCTGCAGCACATCTGCCTGCAGCTGCAGCCGTTGCAAAGCGAAGCAGGGGCTTAGCAATGGCTGAGAGCTGGCTCGCCACGCATAAATACCCCTTCTCCTCAGAGATTCCATTCTGGCTGTTGTGTGTCGATGGGGAATTGCTAGTCTCAGCCAAATCCTGAGCGGAGAGTTGTCTGGGCGAGCTGGCAGGCTGGAGCAGTGGCTGGAGGCATCACGGTTCCTGGGATGTGATGTGTGGCCCTGGTACCCGGGTGGTGTGCCCCGGCCAAAGCTCTGCCCTGAAGATGGCAGGGAATCACTTTCCCTAAGGCACCTTTCCTTTGTGGAGGAGCGACAGCGAAACCAGGAGTTGTCCTGAAAGAAACCTAGCTGATCCCCATGCAAAAAGGGATGTTTGCAAAGTAGAATGCCCTTAGGAGAACCAATAAAAGAGCAGTCACGGCCAAGTCAGTGCCAGGCAGAGCCCAATGCCTTTTTGGAGGAGGTGAAATGCAGCTTTTCAGATGCTAAGTAGGTATTTGGGGTTTCAGTCTTTCCTTGTATGGAGCAATTTATGAACCATTGGCTCTAGGAGGACCTGTTGTAAGTAATGCATCAGCTTTCCCATTCCTGCCTTCTGTAATGGCAGGGAGGGGTGTGCGACTGTCGTGAGCCAACGTCTTCAGGGAGAGATAGCAGGGGGAACGGGAGACAGATGGAATGGACATTTCAGAGATTTCAGAGATCTCCGCGTTGGGGAGATGTCATTGCTCAGGTCCTCAGGGACTCGTAGGGCTCCCGTTAAGCAGAGTTTTGAAATGAGCATCTCCGCTGAAGAGCTTTTCCTACAGCACAGCCGATGTGTCCAGGTAGAGCAATTTCCTGCGTCTTAATGGAACGGGAGGAGCACTTTACGCTCGAACACGATGCCTTTCCAGCAATATTACTGAACTTCCCTGTAAGAAATTCTGATGTCATTTTTTAGGTCTGCTTCATAGATTGGATTAATCAGCAGAGACACACCCTCTGGGTCCCGGAGTTGGCTCGCTTTCATTAATTTGCGCTCCAGCCTTTGCCAAACAAAGAAGGATTTGTTGAACAAAGCGGGATCAGCGCTGGGATGAAGAGCCTCGCGCCTCTAGCCTGCTAGTTTGAATTAGGACTGAGCCATAACTGTAAATCGTACGTCCTGTGGCATGGATTGGTAGAAACGTCCTGGCCTCAACCCTCGCTCTGGCAGAGCCGGCGACCTCAAGAGTCACCCCGAGGTGGTGGCCCTCGGGGAGGTGAATAGCCTCCTCAAGCTCCCCAAACGGGAGGCAGTCAGAAAGCAAGGGCAGAGAAGGTTTGAGCAACTGCTCCTCTAGGTAGAAAGAGGTGTTTATTTCATACCGTTTGCTTTAAAGGCTAAGTGCACTCTCTAGGAGGAAACCTAATTTAAAGAATAGTTTCATTAAAGGCAAAACAAGTCTATGAGTAGAGGCTTTTCACAGGACCGTATCTTGCAAGAGATCCGTGGACCAGCTGCAGGTTGCATTTCTCTAGGTACCCCTCAAATGGTTTTTCTCCTCTCTTCCAGCTCTTCGAGAACTTCTACTTTGGAGAGGTGCAGCTGGACTCGGTGCGTCTTTCCCAGAGGTTCTCCTCGGACGCCTCTGGCTACTACGCGACGTCTGGGCAGCTGACTTTCTCCTGAAGCAGCTACTCAACTGCTGCAGCAGGTCTGCTCATGGGTGAAACGTGGTTTTATAGGACACAAATTCTGGACAGGAACCCGGGAACTCCAGGTGGGATTGCCTCATGACTCCTTGAAAGCTGGGAACCACGGCATTTCCCACAGCTTTTCCCACACACGTTGTCTGCCCTCCCTTTGGGGGGGACCGGAGCCTTTCCACCTCCTTTCTCTATTGGTAACTAAAAAGTTGCAAAGTTGCCTGTCTGATGTCTGTTGCCTCTTTGTTTTCCAAGAAAACAACTAGAAAAACCGGTGCAGGTGACTTTTTGGGCAACGACGATATTTAAGCGCGGCTTTATTTCAGAAGAAGGAAGTTTGTTCTTAAAATAAGTATTTAAAATCCAAGAGAGCTCCCGGGAGCATGATTTAACAATATTGAGGTCAGGCACTGCTTGGATCTCCAGCAGCGTGTGATGTAGATCTCCAAATAAATTAATTCCCTTCAAAAGTGTTTACCTCCTGTTGCATTGATAGTTTCTGTAATTAAACTTCCAGCACACAACTATGTTTAATAAGAAAGCATTTGCAGTAAGAGCTCTTTCCGGTGACCGTTGCGGAGCGTGTCAAAAAGCATATGCCTTTGTAGGTGGTTTCTCCATGAAAAGAAAAGCAAAACTCTTTGATACCATTGTGAATCCTTCAGAGATCTGAAGACGAATGTGTTTTTCTTGTGAATCTCCCTGTTTGGTAAGAATAGTGAGATATGCTTTCAACTCGCCCGAGGATGAACGCTTTGAAAAATGGAAGATGCTGGTCTTTAGTCGTTTTGTAACAAACTGGTGGTCGTGGTGGCAGCTGCTGCTGCCCATTCCTTGCTGGTGCCATGGATGTGGAATCGTGCTGTCCTGGAGGCAGAGAGCGTGTTTGCTTGGGACGGGGCTGCTCCGGCAGCACCTGCTTGTACTAATGATGGTTTTGAAGAGGTTTTTATCCTGCTTCCTCCCTCCCGAAGTGAGGTGGCTGTGTGGCCGTGCTCTGCCTGCACGCACAAACAGCAGTGGGAGGTGGTCAGGATTCGGGGTGGCTTTCCATTTTTCCCCAAATGTGTTGCCGGTTGTATTTCCGAGACCAAATTGCCTCTCTCTGCTTGCAAGCCTGCCTGCCAGAAAATCCAATCATCCATGCTTTTGCCGGTTGCCCTTTACCCCCGAGTCTGTGCTTGTACCCAATTACAACCCTTGGGCTTTTTGTCTCTGCTTTTCCTTGCAGCCAAATGCCTTTGTGCTCTCCAAGAGGAGGAGGAAAGGCCGCCTTCAAAACCCTTCGCTCGGCGGGGAGAGCGCTGGCGGCGCGACGCAGGGAGGTGCTGAGAGCACTTAACACCGGTTGCTGTCGTCTTTCCGCCAGCCTGAAGAGGTACTTGGCAAATCGCATCAGCCGCCCAAAGAACAGCCCCGGGAGCTCCTCTCGCGGCCGTGCTGCCTGCCCCAGGAATCCTAGAATCATCTGGGTCGCAAGGGACCTTCAAGGCCGTCTGGTCCGACCCCCCCGCAGTCAGCAGGGACACCCCCAACTAGACCAGGTTGCCCAGGGCCTCGTCGAGCCTCACCTTGAATATCTCCAGGGATGGGGCCTCAACCACCTCCCTGGGCAACCTGTTCCAATGCTCCACCACCCTCACAGTAAAGAACTTATTCCTAATGTCTAATCTTGCTTTTCTCCAAGGGGGAAGGGGAGATGCACCTCCAAGAGCTTGTGCCTGCTGGGTTTTTAACAGCTCTCGCCAAGAAACTGGGGGCTGCAGGACGTGGGGTGCTGTTTGCGCTTGAGTTTTCCCTAGCAGGGCATCGGTGGCATTTCTGTCATACCCGCTTTCCTCCGTTGTCACCTAACGCTGGTGATTCTGCGGCGTTGTTCTTCATTCAGGTGTTCTTGTAGTCTTCCCTCCTGCCTAATGCGGGAGGAGCTTTGACCTTGCAAACTGCATCTTGGCGTGGAGGCAAACACGGCTTTTCTACAAAGTAGGGCTGATCACAGAATCCCAGAATGCTATGGGGTTGGAAGGGACCTCTGGAGATCATCCAGTCCAACCCCCTGCCAAAGTAGGGCCACCCAGAGCACGTCCCACAGGAACGTGTCCAGGTGGGGTCTGAATGTCTCCAGAGAAGGGGACTCCACCACCTCTCTGGGCAGCCTCTTCCAGGGCTCTGCCACCCTCACAGGAAAGAAGTTCCTCCTCATGTTTAGATGGAACTTCTTATGTTCAAGTTTGTGCCTGTTCCCTCTTGTCCTGTCCCTGGGCACCACTGACAAAACACTGGCCCCATCCTCCTGACACCCACCCTTTAAGTATTTATAGGTGTTGATCAGATCCCCCCTCAGCCTTCTCTTCTCCACACTAAAAAACCCCAAGTCCCTCAGCCTCTCCTCGTAAGGGAGATGCTCCAGGCCCCTCATCATCTTTGCAGCCCTCTGCTGTCCCTTCTCCAGCAGTTCCCTGTCCTTCTGGAACCAGGGAGCCCAGAACTGGACACAGTGCTCCAGATGGGGCCTCCCCAGGGCTCCTCTGCTTCCCGCTCACCTAGACGTGTTTTAATGACAATTGTTTCTGTGACTCTTTGGAAGCTGGATGAATTTCAGTGGTAAATGGCTTATCCGGCCGCTCCAGCCTGACGTGGCTAAATTCGTTTCACGCCTCCATCCCCGGGCAGAATTAGGGCTTCAGGTCTGTTCCTCTCCTCGGCGGAGTCGTGGGTTAGGGCTGTGACCCAGCAGAGTGTTGCGTGAGGTTTGAGCCTGGCTTGATCCCGCTGTGTAAGGTGAGCCTGGTGGGGTGGCAGAGTTGGGTGTCACATCCCCTTACACAAGGGAGCCGCTCGCCTAAATAAAACACTCCTAGCTGATTTTTGGGGAGTCAGTGCCGGAAGGACACGTACCGCGGTGGGTTTACCAAGGGCTTTCCCTTTTCTCTTGTTATTCATAAATAGAATTAGGACAGTTTCATATTGAGCACCGTTAAAAAAAAAACCATGGGTCCTGCACCCATGGATTGGAATCCCATGAAACCAGGCGGCGTAAGGGGTCTGCAGGACGCAACCTGGCACTTGAGAACTTTGCCCAGGACTTGTTAAAACTGAGACCTGCTGTGCTGTGTTTTCTCTCCATCCCGAGCGTCCTCGCAGGGAGAAGAAAAGCTGCCCGTGTGCCGGGAGCCTCCTGGCTGCTCCTTCGCAGCTGCGGCCGGGGTGAGTTGTCACCGTCCTTCCTTGCCAAGCCCAAGCCGTGGAGATGTCCCTTCAAGGGACCGGGGACGTGGGATGGGGACAGGGGGTGCAGGATGAGGACTAGGTGTGGGCTAGGGATGCGGGGTGGGGATAGAGCAGGGACGGGAGACACGGGATGGGGACATAGAGGGGACTGGGAATGCGGAACGAGGGAAACAGGGTGGGGTTGTGGCAGAGATGGGGGATGTAGCACGGGGACATGGTATGGACCAGGGATGGGGGATGAGGGATGGGTATGGACCAGGGATGAGGGATGGGAACTGGGAATAGACCAGGGATGTGGGCTGAGGGATGGGGACTGTGTATGAACCAGGGATGCGGGATGGGGACTGGGAATGAACCAGGGGTGAGGGATGGGGACTGGGTATGGACCAGGGATGAGGGATGGGGACTGGGTATGGACCAGGGATGCAGGATGAGGGATGTGGACCGGGTATGGACCAAGGATGCGGGATGAGGGATGGGTATGGGCCAGGGATGAGGGATGGAGACATGAAATAGATGAGGGATGAGGGATGGGGACTGGGTATGGACCACAGGTGGAGTCTGGGTATAGACCAGGGGTGCGGGCTGAGGGATGGGGACCGGGTATGGACCAGGGATGCGGGATGAGGGATAGGTATGGACGAGGGATGTGGGATGGGGACTGGGTATGGACCACATGTGGAGTCTGGGTATAGACCAGGGGTGCGGGCTGAGGGGTGGGGACTGGATGTGGACCAGGGATGAGGGATGTGGACCGGGTA
>VXAK01026458.1:0-27414 GCA_013399435.1 Arenaria interpres
AAGCAAGTAACTGCCGTGTGTATTCTGTACCAATGCTGAGCTGTAGGCATTGACTTTCAGACACTGGCTGTCTCCTCTGTTAGTTACAGAACTGCAGTTACAGAATGCACAGTGGAGAAGCACTATCGTTAAAACGATTAACTTCTGTAAAATCCAAAATGGCTATCTTTTGGTTTTAATGTATTTCAGTTTTCCTGGCAATTTGGCACCACTCATTGCATCCCTTTGGCACCGATTCTTGCTTACTAGGTTAATCATTACAAAGGTAAGAGAAGCATTGTTATAATTACATTTGCTGCTCCCTTTCCTACTTACTGAGGATCTTGTTTGCTCTCTCTTCACCCATGGGTCAATGGCTTTAGATGGGAAACATGAAGTCTCAGTTCAAACTTATTATGTGACAAAATTGTTCATTTGAATGAACAGACAGTCTCAAAATGAACTCAGCACAAGCAGTTGGTAAAAAATGTAGCCTCTCCATATGGCTGGAAATAAAAAGTGAACCTTGTGACAGTATTTATATCTGATTTACATCCAGGTGGACCTCCCTTGTACTGCACTGGGTAATAACTACGAATTTTAAATATATATCTATAACCAAAAGTCTTAACTAGTGCGTTTAAAACCACACAGTCTGTGTTGTTTCCTCCAAGCATAGCACCATTGCTTCAAAGATAAAAGTATAGAGTACTTCAAGCATGAAATGAGGGAACTGACATCAAGAAATAAAATTCCCCGTTCAACTGCCACTGTGAATAATAAAGTGATGGAATATCTTTTGATGTGAGCCACCAAATTGCAAGACTGAAAAGTTTTACATAGTCATAGAGGTCCTGTTTCTATCTATAGTAAAAGACAGCATTGTCAGAAATACTGAGTAAAATGCAGTTGAGCAAGTTTACTGAACATCTTACTCAAATACTGTCATGGTGCACCAAAATCAAAGAATCAGCTTACAGATCTAATCAGAAGCTTCTCTAACTTTTATCTGCTGTTGGAAGGTGCTTCTCTCACCAAAATGTTTCTCATCATTTAGCAACTCCAAAATACATAGAAAAGATGCTCTGCATATTTGATGATTTTCAATAGGTAAAGGATAAATACTTGAGAAAGTGCATTGAGGCACATTCAAGTAGAATATGTTTAGTGACAAGAAGCTTTGCACATGTTCATAAAATAACCATCGACATACAACTCGAACAATAGTCATTAGGAAGTACTGCCAGCTAAGAAGGTGGTAATGAACACAAAATGTTAATGACTTGTCTGATTCGTTCAGCAAAGTTGGGTTCCCACCCTCCCCATCTTTCATATCTTTTTGAGAGTGACACCTTGAAATCACAACCTGTCTTTGCTGCACTCTTAAATAATTTATCATGACATCACAAGCACAATTTAATACCCTAAGAAATAGGGGACAATGGTCAAAATACTTAGGGGAAAAAATGGCCGAGGGGAAGCCTCTATTGAGAAGTTTAACTGCAAATCTGTTCTATAAGAGAAAATAATTTTGGCTAAAATTGAATTGCCATGTATAAAAGCCACAAAAAAACGGCACTTTTCAATTCTCTCCTTACTCATTATGAAAAGATCGGTATTGAACCACTATGTTCAAATCTCGTTGCCAGAGGTTGATAACTTGGATTCTAACAGTGAAGAAAGCAGACAAGTTCTGTGAATCATCCAGCAATGATTGGCCAAAATATGAATTCCAGACGGGATCTTTTTTGATCCTATTAAGAGGAAAGAAAGCATAGTATGAACTGGAAGATAAAATACTTCCATAGTCTGAATAGCTGTAAGATAGCTATGAACTTATATGAATATTGTTCTTCAAGGAAATCTCTAGTATTAATGTAAGTAATACAATTCTCTACCTAGGAACTTGCTGGTGAAGGAAAAATTTTCATGTTTTGTTCAAAAAAACACAGTGTAACCGATCCAATTAGAAGTAAAGGACTAAAGTGTAAAGAAACAGAACATTAAAAAAGTCTTTTTCTTATCAGTTAAAATTTACAGGTCTCTCTATGTGTCAGATTAAGAATGGAGTCTGCACCACAAAAAATTAGGGGTTGGCAAATTTAAATACACTGAAAATGGTTCTTCTAGGGAGTACTCAAGGTCTCTAAAGCATCACAAATTTTATCAAAATGTATAGAACCTCTGTTTCTACAGTCATCTTGAACGGGCTTAAATAAGAGGGACTTATTCCCCTGCTCTTCTCCCCTAAGAGGCCTTTCCTTTGATTCTCATCAAGGATCCCTCATAGCCTAAGAGCAGTTGGCTCCAAAAAAACTTTTTTGACAAATTTATTAAGATTGGTGTACTGAAAGCTGTATTTTGACAATCTTCAAATTTTTGTGTAGGTGTCTTAAGATGCTCTGTCCAATGAAAAAAAAAAGACAAATTCTCAGAAAGGAAAAAAACTATGAGGGATCATTTTTTTTCCAGGAAAAAAAAATATAAATAGAAGTCCAGTATTTTGTCTGCCAGTCCTACCTGACTTTGTGAGGTACTTATACCTAGGCACCATAATGAACAGAGGTTGTGGTTTAACCCCAGCAGGCAGCCCAGTATCACAGAGATGCTTGCTTGCTCCCCCTCAGTGCAATGGGGGAAAAGTTGGAACCACAAAAGTGAGAAAATTCGTGGATTGACATAAAAACAACTTAATAGGTAAAGCAAAAGCTGCATAAGGAAAGCAAAGTAAGGAATTCATTCAATACTTCCCATTGGCAGGCAGATGTTCAACCATCTCCAGGAAAACAGGGCTTCATCACATGTAGCAGTTACTAAATCGGTATACTCAATGATTTTAAGGGTCTTTTACTACCTAAATGATTCTATGATTCTGTAACACTGAACATCACCCCCTTTCTCCTTCTTCCTTCACCTTTTATTGCTGAGCATGATATCACACAGTATTGGATATCCCTTTGTCAGTTGGAGTCTTCTGTCACAGCTGACAAACCAACTGAGAAGCACCGGTCGTAAGCTATTCTATTAATAATAAGAAAAGCTGAATATAGACTCATGAAAAACCTTTATTCCAAACACAAGACGTGCTATCTCACGGTATCTTGCATAAAAAAATTCTTGATATAGATCAATATTGCAATATTAATCTGGGTTTTTTAACTTGTGTGGAACTAACAATAATAATTTAATAACCCCCCAAATTAAAGAAAGCATTTTTTTCTATAAAGATAAAATCCCTCAACCTGGCAGTGCTTGAAAACTCCGAAAAAGAACGAATCAAAACTGACAGAGTTAATGTAAAGAAAGGAGGCCGATGTGGGCTATGAAATTTTTTTTTTGCTGACTTATACAGAAGCGAACATCAGTCTGTAATGAAGCATTATGACAGAAAAGAATGGGGAACGAGGAAGAGGTAGGGGGCAAATGCTGGGCTAGAAATCTTCCTGCAGCATTACCAAAAGTTTCAAAGCTGCTTACTGACTCCTTTTGCTAAGATAAGCATGAAACAGCTTAGCAGCTCCATCGACAGTGCCATTGAACGTGGAAATTATAAAGTAATATCTATTAGCACTGTGAAGAACCCTGAGGTAAATGAGAAATTAATATATACAAATGCTGCAAAAAGAAGCAGATTTATTTGCATAAGTATGCTAGATTGCTGAGTAAGAAATATAAGTAAAAATATATTGGAAAAAAGCTAACCTGCAAAGCTAAAAATAACTTCATTTTAACAGATTTTTAACCTATGCAATCAGGAATTAAAATTTTTAAAAGAACTTTCAACAGAAATTTGGCCACAATTAGAAGTATGACTTAAGTGGATATTTTCCTGAAAGTCCCTCCTTGTAGGCTTTTAAATTATATTTTGCAAGACTGTGGAGGTGACAAATCCAGGAATATTTTCCTAGTGGAATAGTTTCTTTTTGTGACTTGGAGGAGTTAGTTAAGGATGTCTGTTTGCAGTTTTTTCAAGAAACAGAAGGTTTTGCATCCTTTGCTTACTTGGATTCAGCTCTTGAGTCCCATCTACACTTTCAGATGTACACCATTAGTAGGTAACAGACAGCAAAGAAGCTATACTGCAGCTATGCGGCTGTACTGCATAGATACAGGAATTATCCACATCAGCTACTGAGAATCAGGTTAGCTTCCTACATATATGTAATGTATAGGAACTTTCCTCTTAAGTCCTCTATGGCCCTCTGTGGCCCTGTGCTGGACTCTCCCCATATGTCCATGTCTCTCTAGTTCTGGGGAGCCCAGAACTGGACACAGCGTTCCAGTGCTGAGGAGAGGGGGAGGATTATCTGCCTCCACCTGGTGGCTCACTCCTTATGTGGCCTGGGAAGCTGTTGGCCACCTTTGCCACCAGGACACATTGCTGGATCATTTTCTAATTGGTGTCCACCCGGACCCACAGGTCCTTCTAAGCAAAGTTGCTTTCCAGCCAGTCAGCATCCATCATGTCTCCATGCATGGGATTATTCCTCCCAATGTCTTTCTACTGAATTTCTCCATATAGATATTTTTAAGATATTTTTAAGTAGTGAGGTCCCAAATGAAAGGAGCTGAATTAAAACATATTGTACTGACTTGCAATCAGTGATATTCTCAAAGGACATAATTATAATCATTATTGGCAATATCATGATCCTTACAGATCTTCATCAATCTGAATTATAGTTGCTATGGGTGCTCCAATTCCACACTCCTTGTTTTATCCATTTTGTTTTGGGTTGTAATATGGGACTAGACTGAAGTGAAAGCTCTTTGGAAGGCAAATTTCTTTCAAAATAGAATAGCCTTGAGGAATTTCTTCAGGTGCAGTTTTCTTATTAATCTGTCATCATCTCTTGATGTAGTAAAAAAATCCTAAAGCTTAAATTATTTACTGAGTCGTAAAAATGTATTAACTTGATACAAATACTTTAGAAAGTACTGTGCTTTTCCTGACTGAGAGATTAGCATTCATGAAATTGCCTATCGTTCAACTGATCAAAGCATTTTGTGGGACAAGTGAAAAAGAAATGAATGAAATATGCTGTGGAAAGTTAGAAAGAAATAAGAATGATGATGGTGTCTTTGTTTAGGTGTCTGTAGGGAATAATCACAATAAAGAATATATGAGAATACCACAGAAAGCATATAATACATAATTAGCAATTCTAGAGATACAGTAATAAAAGCAACCTGTCCAGTCAAATCCTCATCTACTTTAAGTGAGTAAATGTGGGAATTTTACTGATTTGGATCAGATGTACACGATCAGTTTCCCTGGTGGTCTAAATAAATCCATTCCTAATCCAGAAATAATTTATATTCAACGGTTAGAGTTTTATTCTAAAGCTTATTTTAAGAGTCCATTTTTAATGAAGGCAAAAGGTCAATTTAGTAATCTTGAATTAGAAGAATAAATGAGACCATGAATGGATGCCTGGAGTTTTCATGCTTCACCAGATACAGGTTACAGTGATAAAGGTTACCTTTAGTGGAAATAAACCAAAGTAATTGTGAAATCATTGCCAATTTAAGGAAGAGAAAAAAGGCAATAATTAAAGGCCTTTCATATACCTTTGACATCTACATTGATTATCTATTGAAAACACTACAAAGTACTTGGGCGAAGGAGGGAGGAGGCTTGTTTTCTTCCTGTTTTTCAGTCATGAAAATGGTTCACTGGGAGTCAAGACTTCAGATACTATATTGAGCAGGAGACATCACTCCACCACTATCACTGCTCAAACTTCAAAATTTAGAGTAAAAAAAATCCAATTTCAGTGTGTTCAGTACTGGTTTTGCACAGATAAAAATTCAGTTTACATGGAAAAGGCAGACCAGTAAATGAATAATTAACAATGGAAAAACCCTTGTAATTACTAGATTACAGAAAAAACCAAAAAACACCAACCTTTAGAAGTCTCACACTCATTTGCCTACAGAGCACCAAGGTTCTGATTTGGCCACCACTGAGCTGAATATAGTGAATGGGCTATGTAATGTCCATGCAATGTCAGTGTAATGAAAAAAAGATTCTAAGTAGGTTCATGGGTATAATACAATTCATAAAATAAATGAATTTTTAACGTTATGTTCTGATATTTATAGGCATATGGGGTGAGTTCACACATTAAAGAACCCATTTGATTGTAGCCATTTAATTTCCACCACATAGCAAACTAGATGTTGATTATAAAATTCAAATTATAATAAAATTTTTTTTGTTATTTTCATAGATCCAGGTAAAGTAAAATATTATACACTGAATTGTGGGAAAAAAAGTTTTTGAATATGCAGTTTTCATTTCTAGCTCAATATATTGCATTGTTCTTTTGTTGTTGATTTCCTTACCCAGAAAAATTCCACTTTTTCAATATTTATTTTCAGCAATTTCATTAAGATAGATTCTATCTGTGCATCAGAGTTGCCAAAAACCTTCATATATGAGTGGGATATCTCTGTTTCTGTAAATGAAAACTCAACCTCAAATCTTTTTGATTTTGTTGGGATTCTTCGCGTGACTTAAGAGGGCAGTGAGATCAAGTCCTAAATGTTTCATTGGAATCAGCAGAAACATTGAAAATTTCATCTAGAGATTAAGGCTTTGTATTAGAACAAATATTTCTAATTTCTATTAATATTACAGTATGTTCAAATTGGATATCACCAGCATGGTAGACAAATGATATGTAAACATTTATATTTTTCATTAACTGAGATATATCACACCTTTAACCACAGAATGTTCCTTTTCTCCTTGAAGAAATTAGGGGATGTTTTTCGGCTGTAACAACACAGCTTATTTATAATTGCTATCCTCTGCCTGTATGAGCTCATAACGTTTACAATAAATGTACTTTTTTCTGCAAGGTGTCATTATAAAGTGACATCAAATAGCTTATTACTGATAGAGTATTTTTATGCAGTGTTAAGAAACATAATATTTATAATGCAACAAAAAATAACTACATAGCATCTCTTTTATGGAAATAATGTTGAATCTTTATTGTAACACCATTACCCCAAAACATCTAAATTCAGTTTTACTACCAAAGTTTGGACATAGTCCAGAACAATTACACTTATTAGATGCATGGTATTGAAATCCTTTCTAACTTGCTGTAGTTATTCTCTTTTGATTTACAATTCCAGTGAATAACAATCAAAACAGTACTAATAAACACCATATTTGATAGTTTCCCAGTTGTTGGTGTTGTTTAGTTAAGTTTCATTTCCCTCATTTTTCAGTGGTTGAAACTTTGCCTCACCTACTGATTATGGTTCTGTAGAACAAAAATATGGATCTAGAATCTTCTCTCTCTGCCTATATTGGATTTTTATGTTATTTTTTTAATGAATGTCTCCATCTTTAAGAACAGAAAGGAGAAAAGCTGTCATGTCAGAAAGATTTTATTCCTTCAGTAAAACTGTCCAGCATATATAGAGAAGATTTTACAGACATGCAAAAGCAGACAATATATTTTTTTTAATGGAAACTCTAAGATATCAAATTGAGTATGGTGCAAGAAGATGGAGAAAGAGTCATAACAAAAGTTACATTGAAAGAATTAGGAGCTATACCAAATCACACAAGGCAATCCAGGAGACTCCTGGAGTGCATCAAAGATAACGTCTTAAGCCATGTAATACACAGTTCCAGCAGAGGAGAGATGATCCTGCACCTGATGGTCACCAAAGCAAGTGAGCTAATTGGTGATGTAGAGATTGGAGGCAGCCTGGGCTGCGATGATCATGCACTGGTGGACTTCACAGTCCTGAGGGATATGGGTCAGGCAAATAGTAAATTCCTGAATTTTAGGAATGCAAAATTCCAGCTCTTCAGAGAGTTAGCCTGTAGGACCCCCTGGTCCCTGCTCTCAGGAGCAATGGAGCAGAACAGGTCTAGTAGATCCTGAAGGACACTTTCTGCAGAGCACAAGAACTCTTGATCCTCAGGAGTAAGAAATCAGGAAAGGAAAGAAAAAGATGGGCATGGCTGGGTCAAGACCTGTTGGTCAAACTAAAGAAAGAGATGCACAGAGAGTGGAAGCAGGGACAGATATCCTGGAAAGAGTATAGGGCTCTGGACAACCTGATCTAGTTGAAGATGTCTCTGTTCATTGTAGTGGTGTTGGAGTAAATGGCTTTTAAAGGACCCTTCAAACCCAAACTATTATATGATTCTATGACTTAGCTCTTCAGGGTTACATACAATACTCTGCAGCAGTTCACAAAGGTTTCATAACATGACATTTTAAAAGTGACACACAGCATACTACTGGATTAATGATTTATAAATGTTTTCTAAAATCCCTCAAGAATAAAAAAAAAATCATTTAGATATTGTTTTGAATTGCAGTACTGTAATGTCTGCTTTTTGTTATTATACAGTGGCACAGTAAATAATACTGTTATCAAGACTGATTACACTTCTTGCAGAGTTGATTCTGCTAAAAATATTTATTGATTAATAGCAAAGGGTTGGAAGAAAAATGTCAGTAAAAAAAAAAAAGGAAAAGCAGTAAGTTGTTTCAAGGTTTCATATGAAAAAAGGTGCAGAAAAATATTTGTTAATTTGTGAGAGATTTTTTTTTCCTCAAATGAATGTCTCAAGGTCTTAGATTCCTAAAAATAGAAATATCCTGCAGCAGTGAGTGGAGCATGATATTCTGAATCTCATTTGCAATGAGGATACTTCCTGGGCTTTGGACTCAGGGAAGATTCTATTTTAGATTTTATTATGGCTTCATATTTGCAAAGTGAAGGTTAAGAAACTCTCAGGCTCATGAATTTCTGCTTTTCAGTGCTGGAGGTAATAGCTTCATATGTTCTTAAATGTTCTTAGGAATTTTATAAATATGCAAATTGAACAAAAATCCTTCAAATTAAAAAATAATGGTATTTGTAGTTAATGTTAATTACAGAAAATAAAAGTACTGTCTCAACATAGATACTACAGAAACTGTAGAACTCTTACATGATGTCGTTTGACTTGCTTTTTTACTTGCATACCTTTATTCATCCTTTTCCTAAGAAAGATATCGCTAAGGAGTTTGATTTTGCAAGATCAAATACAATGCTAAGTACCATCACCTCAGAATTAATTTTACTTCAAAATTTCAGAATTATTAAGAACCACAGGACCAACAAAATACAGTTATCTCCAAAGAGAAACCAGAATTTTTATACTAGTTATCCCTCTGTAATCCAGAATTTTAGATTTGGATGTATTTCATCTGGTCATTCTTACTACAACAGTGATATTATCTCATCCTTAGCGCATAAATTCCACACTGTAATTCTGAGGATTCAAAATATCTATAAGATTATAAGGACAGTTTCCAGGATGCTGGTGTTTAGATAAGTTTTTTATCACTTTGTCTTTCCACATTGGGAGTATTGGCTTTCCTTTCGATACTATGTTGTATTGAGGCTGCATGGCAAAGGTTTGGGGGAAGGAGGCTACAGGCGTCGCTTCTGTGATAGAAGCTTCCCCTATGTCCAATAAAGCCAATGCCAGCCAGCTCCAAGATGGACCCACCATTGGCCACGGCTGAGCCAATTAGTGGCAATGGTGGCACCTCTGTGATGACATATTTAAGAAGGGGAAGAAAACTGCTGCGCAACTGTAGCTGGGAGAGAGGAGTGAGAACCTGCGAGAGGAACAACTGTGCAGACACAAAGGTCAGCTAAGAAGGAGGGAGAGGAGGTGCTCCAGGTGCTAGAGCAGAGATTCCTCTGCAGCCTATGGTGAAGACCATGGTGACTCAGACTGTCTCCCTGCAACCCATGGAGGTTAACGGTGGAGCAGATATCCACCTCCAGTCCATGGAGGACCCCATACTGGAGCAGGTGGATGCACCCAAAGGAGACTGTGACCCTGTGGGAAGCCTTCAATGGAGCAGGATCCTGGCAGGACCTATGGACCTGTGGAGAGAGGAGCCCATGCTGGAGCAGGTTTGCTGGCAGGACTTGAGACTCTGTGGAGGACCCACATTGGAGCAGTCTGTTCCAGAAGGACTGCACTCCATGGAAGGGACCTGCACTGGAGCAGCTAACGAAAAACTGCATAGTGGTTTAAAATCCATTTTAAATTATTCTGATGCATCTGTCTGAAAGCAATAAGCTTTCATGAACTTCACTAACATCGTACGTTTTTGTTGTTGTTTTTTTTTTCTTTTCCCCGTGTAAGGAGCCACAGAATATATAAATAAGAAAGCAGCGAAAAGCTTTGAAATTCAAGAATCAAATTTGTTTTCTGTTTTGCAGGGGTCTTGTGTTTAGTCATGTGGTCAATAGGTCTGACAGTCTGCAGAAAGTTTTGAAAGGGGACAACACATACTGAGAAGTCAAACGAGTAATGATGAAAACAACCTGAAAAAAAATTCCATCCCTATCTGACTATTTATCTTTGTGTACCCCACTTACCCTACAACTAAAAACACCCCACAGAGAGACAAAATATTAATGTGCAGAAGTTTTCTTTTGAATAAATGTGACACACTGGGAGATAAATCATAGGCATAACATAGGCTTAAAGATAAGAGAAAAAAGAAAAAAGGCCTCCAATTTAGGATGAGACTGCAGCAAGAACCTTTAATTCTTAGCAGTATAAAAAGACTTGAAAGAGTTATGGATTGGAACAACATAGCTATGCCTATGTTTCATTTAAGACATTAAAAACAAAAATCTAATTATTTTTATTTTTAAAAACTAACTAATACTATATATTCTAAAGTATTAATAATGATCAATATTGTAAACTGCCTCAGTTTTTGGCTAATCAGTTTGACATCAAAAAGCGTCCTTGCTTCTGCTGATAAATTTCACATCCTCTACTGAGATATGTGAAAACTACAGCAAAGTGATCAGTAATTACTAAGAATTTTCAGTAGTCGTGATCTTCTATATTTTTGTAGACTGTTAATATCTAAAATAATGGCAATTATCCCTTTAGTATAGTATATGTTATTGTACACAGTACTTTGAGATTAGCAGAGTATAATCTGCAGTTCCAGATCCCAGTGTATCAATTTATAACTCCGAGTAGAATTTAAATCCTTATTTTTTCTTTACTTTGTTTGGTTTTGGTTGCTTTTCCCTTCATAGCACACCTGTTTTCACTGTATACCTTACCTTTTGTGGGAAAGCATTACATGACACTGGTCAAGGACTGCTTCAGTTTCTGAAATTGTCTCTACCTACGAGCAATTTTCTGTTAGAAACAATTAGCTGTTTCTCTGTGTTTTTTTTTCTTTCCAAACAAACCTAGTAGTTATGCAAATGGAGGAAACAAAGTAAGAGCTGTACTGACAAAATTGTGACGTCGTCTTTTATTGTTATAGACTTCAATCATTCAGAACATAAAATAATAGCTACTGACAGACAGCCTTGCTGAGCAAGTATTTTTTAAGGTATAAACTAGTATATGCTGCTGTTTTTTATATAAAGGCTGTGAACAACATCTGTTAATGATACACTTTATCTCGTGTTTCATTTTTAAGCAATATTAGTGCTGTGTTACATTTGTTGCTTTACAGAAATAGCAGAACTTCAATCAAGAAAATCTGTATTTTTTTATGTCTACTAGCAACAAAACAAAACCACAACAGGGAAAAAAAATAAAGCCACCCTTTGAACTGCATATCACATTTATGTTCTAAAACTGTTTGCTGAGTTATTTTGCAATTTGTTTTTGGAGTCAATTACATTTTACATTTGTTCCTTCAGGGTGGAAAAGCTCTCATGAATGTTCCCACCGGACAGCTCAAATTCTTCAGTTTTGCATAGTTCAACGACTGAGGTCAATAGCGAAGAGCCCTGGTCTTGGACTGGATTCAACTGCTTAATACCAGCTTGAAGTTTCCTGAACTATTGAGGTCCGCTGCATTTGAAATGCCGCATGTGGCATTCTGATCAATGGGAAAGGAAAATCATTGTCTGTGCTGTGTAGTGTCCTGTAAAAGAGATTTTGAAGTACATGCTGCTGTAGGAAAATTCTGTCTCAGTGTACCTTTTGAGATGTTCCCTCCTCAACAACTGTCATTTGACCGCTTACTGCCGCCTTCTACAAAGTAAGGTCATAGGTAGATTTTTTGCAATTGTCTGCCACAGACATTGTTGGTAGGTCTGTTGAAGGAAAATAGAATACAGAGTACCTTGCTGCAAAAAGATAGTAGAGACGATAAAAGCTAGTAGAAAATTACAAAGTTTCTACTCAGTAGCTAGCGAACGAGAAAACATCTTTGTAAAAATAGTGAATTTTACCTGTTATTATAAATAACAAATACAACAGGGTGGGATGGAATAGAAAGATTTTAATAAACATACACCTTTACTTCTTTATGAAGCCTTCCAAAATTATCTTTCCATTTTGCTCTTTATATCTGTGCTGTAACTTTGTTGGAGCTCTAAATGAAAAGGGATCTTTTGGTAAAAGGACATAACTGTAATAATTGCATTTTTTAACTATTTTAACGATATAAAACCTGTTTCTTACAGCTGTGTTCATTTCTCACAGTAGCTTGACATTTTTAAGTGGCAGTAGTAATTATGCTGTTAGACTTTCATTCTGCCAGTTAAAGACTGTATTGCTGTGCTGAAAGTTGAACAGAATTATCTCATGGCAAGGTACTGCTTAATGTTTACATCAAAATTAGATGAATGAACAGAATTTTTTTAAAAGGTGTTGTTTTGTTGGCTTGGTTTTTTTGTTGTTTTTTTTGGGGGATGGGATGGGGGGGTGGGGGGGGGGAAGTGGTGCGATAACTATAAAATGAAAAACTACGGCCCAAATATGAACTCACATATGATTCGTCAGATTCAAAGCCTCCCCTAATGGGCAGGTTGCTATGTGGAGGAGTGCTTTGATTATAGTTGTGTGACTAAAGGAATGGAAACGAAGCAGTGGCAATTCCAAAGGGAAAAAAAAAGAAAAAGGTTATTGAGATGGATACAGCCATGCCTGTAAGAAACATAGGGAAAGTGAGCTGCTAGTTAAAAGCAGTAAGGAGGGAAGTTTCTTCTGCAACTTGATTTTTGATACATCCACTTGGCAGGTGCTCTGGAGTTGCAGAATTTCTGTGGGTGGCACCACAAATTTATAATGGAAAAATATTTGAAGTTATTTCTTTCTAAAGCTTCTTACTATCTGTGTTGGAATCTTCCTTGTAAATGTTTCTCTGAGTTCTTCGGTCTTTCTGCAGGCACTGTATTAATATTGACCTATTTAATTTACTGTATTCAGTACAGTGACCATTCTTGTGCCTGTGTATTGTTAATATTGTACTGTTTTCTGCATTGTTAGAGATGTTGTTTGTTTCCTTGAAGATGACTAGGAAAAAAAAAAAGGAGGAAAACATATCGGTTATATATTAATTTTCAAGATCCTTGCATTGATGAAAGGAGAACTCAGAAAAATGCCTTAAAAAAATAAAAAGGAAATATCATTTGCATGGTCTTTGACATTGGTGCCCTTCTTTGTTCATAATTAAGGCTTTTTACAGATTCTATATGGGCATCAGATGTGTTCTTAAAGGACATTATCTTCTGTAGATATAGCATATAATAATTAAAAAAAAAGTGTATTGATGATCTGAATTATATGGGAGTCAATCTTCCTGGCTAACCTTCTAGAGATTTATGAATCTATATGACAAGTACAGAAATCACATGTGATATGACACATTGGAAAAACATTCAACAATGCACTAGCAGATACATGCACCTTATTTAAATGTTTACTACTGAAATCTACATGACTATTTACATGCCTAAATCTGTTGCATACTGTTAGCATTTCCATGTCGTAATTCGTATAACAGTATTATTCAATGGCTCAACATCTAAAATTTTTGTTTGCTTGTTTGTTTTTTTCTGTCAACAATCAGAAGCAAGAACAAAGAAACCATAATACAACTCCAAAAAGGTGTTTTTCTTTAACTCAAATTCTCTTATTTACATTGAAATGCATATTCGTATGGTACTGATGATGAAAACTTCATCGTTTATTAAGGAAACTGCCTCAACATGGTTGTCTGATTAAAGGCTTGTGCACATAAAAAAACCCCAAACCAACCCAAAACCTCAAACCCACAAAAAAACCAACCCCAGATATGCCAAGGAACAACAGCAGGTGGGAGAAAACCAAAAACCTGATCAGAGCAATTGGGGTGTCACATTGGAGCCCCCCTGGGATGGACATGAGACCCACAGGGTGAATCAAGAGGAGCAGCTCTCAGTATCTCCTTTCAAACTGAGGAAGGTCACTGCCTGGACTTTCTATGAGATGCACCAGAAAAGCCTCTTGGGATTGCACAAGGCTTATTATGGGATGTTCAGAGGACTAACCAAAAGTGGGTAAAAGGAGGGATCAAAGTGGTTTGGGGAGGAACACACAAGGTGAAACAGATTGATAAAGGAATAAAAGGGGCTAGATTCCATGTAATGATGCTGACCAGAATTCTTGTCTGCATCTTATATAACAGGCTGTCCTCCATCATTAACAGTTTGCCTAGATGAAGGGATCTCTTTTGTATAAGCACATGCATGTATGGAATTGTTCAAGGCCAGGTTAGACGGGCCTTTGAGGAACCTGGTCTAGTGGGAGGTGTCCCTGCCCAGGGCAAGAGGGTTGGAACTCCACAATCTTTAAAGTCCCTTCCACCTCTAACCATTCCATGATTCTATGGAGGTCTGAGTGTCAGTCAAAGGAGTCAGATCACAGGTAAAAGGAACCGTGAGTCTGTGGTACCAGAGACTAGAGTATGTGCATAATCTACATGTATAGGTAGATGTTTGTGTGAAATCATGAGCAAAATTCAAGCTGGGGTAGCTGGCAAGTAGGGTAAGAGGTTGAAATGGCTATAAATCTGGATAGAATACGGGAGAGAACAGAGCCTGGGAGTTGGCTGCTGGCATGGCCAGGAGGTGGCCATTGGTCTGGGGGTCAATGGAGAGATCTGTTTGCACACGTGTATCTTTGTACCTGATGCATCTGGAGGTGATAGTGTACGGGACATATATGGAATCTTTTTGCAGCTAAAAGCCTATGCAAGAGCAATGGAAAGAATATGATTTCTGCATATGCTGTCAGTCTCCAGCTGTGAAATAGAAATTTTCCTGGTCTTAGAAATGGAACGCTGAATTCTATGTGTATACATGTTGTTGGGTGAAGGCAGGGGGGGAAAAGGTTTGGCACTATTCAACCGGTTGCGTTCAATTTATTGAACTATCACTATTGGATGCACTAAATAGTATACCACACTTTCAGCTTAGTCATGGTCCATATCCTCACACGGCCATAATTTAGAGAGTTTGGCGGCATCCAGTGTGAAACTTTTATGACTAGCTTAATGAATAATGCAGTTTATTAAAGCAACAGAAGTACAGGTTCTTTTGGTTTGCTTGTACAAAAGCACATGCAAATAATAAGATTACAAATAATACAGCCTGGCTATAACATTCATGAAATCAAAAACAATTCTATAAAGGTTTCTAAGTTTCCCAGGGAAAAAGTCTGAATTCTTACCCAAAGGCGTCCCGATGTGGGGGAAGAGAGGCTTAGCCAGTCAGCTAATCCCAGAAGTCGGAGGAAATTTATGATAGTATCTTCCCTGATGGTATCTTCCTTAACATTCCCCCTCTCTTGAGCCATTTTTATATTATTTTTTAGATTCAAGGTGGAGCTTGAGTCACTCTAGTCATAAATGCCTTTATTATGATCGCCTTTCATTTAAAGGTATAGTTTACGAGAAATTCAGGGAGGACTGGTCACACCTTGGAGGTGGGTAGCCTTTGGGTTGGGGGTTTGTTTCGCTATTATAATGACATTATAATGAGAAAAGTTCACACAAAAGACAGCATTTTGTCAAAATCTGACAGACTCTTGGCCCAGGGTAGCAATTGTGCAGCTTATCAGCTTCATGGTACCCTCCAGCTCCCATCTTCTGCGGTGTTACCACAGAGGCTGGCCATGGGGTGTTCACTCTGTTCCACCCCCCATGTTGCTTCACAAGCAATTATCCAGGGAACACCACGGCCTTGCATACCAGCTGCAGCTGTGCTTCATCCTGGAAGCTCCTGTGATGTTATACCGTTCCTTAATGTGCGAACAACACTAAAGGTTAAGTTTTAAGTCACCCCCAGTCATTATTCCACACATCTGTATGTTGGATATGCATTGCATCTGGATAAAAAAATTTTACATAATTTATCATATCCTAAGATATACATCTCAGGAAGCTGAGATGCCTCTTTCAGAGCATATTCTTCTTCTTTCACTCCTTTTTTCACCAAATACAGACAAAAGCCAGACCACAGGATGTTCACAGCTGGTCACCCACAGCCTTGGCTAAACTGGATGTCTAACTGTTGGACTTCTAGAGCAGGTCATGCTTTAGTGTAGATCATACCTTAGTGTATCCTTTCCTTTATTTTTGCTCACACATTCTTGGTTAGCAATTTCAGGCCTATGGACTTGTAATTAGTACAGAATTTGTTTTTAAATCCAGAAATTTTTTTGCATGCTTTCTATAATTAATTCTTTATATGAACATAAATATATGTAATAGATAATACCAATAGTCTAAAACTGTTGTACTAATAAAAATATTTTCATTGTTTTGTGTTCTTACTCTCTGATTTGATTTCTGTAGGACCTTCCAGGAGATTGAAAGCATTTGGTTAAGCTTGTGCTTTTCTTCTTTATGAATCAGGTATCTTATCTGTATCCTACTGCTGTTTAAAGATCCATAAATCCTTAGAATACTTTGTTAAGAACTGAGTCCTAAAATAACAACAGGCCTCTGGAGTCATAATTACCTGCTAGAGTGCTGGGCAAAAGATTCATAAAAAGGAAAGCGATGAAGAATACCCTGCAGATTTTCAGGGTAAGAACTACCAAAGTCAACCAACATTTTTTTTTTTCCTTTATGTTTCCAGAAAGAGGGTGGAAATGTGTGTGGATGTATTTATCTTTTTTCTTTTATGCAATCTTTCTACTGTAAATTCACAGAAAGCTTTAATGTGATTTTAGCGAACTGTGGTGATGTGCATTTGGATTACAGGGTATTTGTGATATCACGATATTTGGAAGAACTGCTATCAAAAATAAATATTTTTATTATGTATATCACAAAACGATGTAAAGCAAAAATAGTTCAATGTCCTCCATCAAAGGACAGATGCGATATTTATCTGAATGAAGATCCTGCATAGCTAGCAAGTGCAACGTTTAAAATTAGAACATTCACTGCACTGATGGGCACAAAAGGAAACTCACACTCTTTTGTTTCTTTTTTGCTGGTATCAGGAATCAGATCATTGGGTTCTGATGATGATATCAGACAGCAAATAAAAATATAAACATGTGCAAGAAGAGGATAAGAGGAGAGATAGTGTGAAACCTTTGTTGTTGGATTGAAGGTTTTTTCTTCCAAAATCCATTTATCAAAGAATTTGGGGATAATCATTATTATTGTGATTTTTTCAGAATTCTCAAGCTATTTTGTATAAAAGTTGAGGAAATTTAATTTTCAAAAAAATAAACTTTGTCATAAGTAGAGTTTAAAAGCAGTATAGGTATTTTTCTGAACAAGTCCACAATTAATAATCATTTTGCAATTTAAAAGTCATTTTTATGAGACGTAATTTTATATAGTATGTAATCTTATTTATATATTTTGGATATACACATAAACATATGAATTCTAGCAGTGCTTGTTTATAACTCTGTATGGGCGTTTACATATATGAGAAATAGTCTTAGAGGAACAGAACTTAATTACACAGTCCAAGCCCTGTTATCACTCTTGACAACTGGCTCCACATCTCCAATTCTTACTACCATTAAATAATTCAGTTTGGAAGGGACTTCAGGAGGCATTGTAGTCAAACCTGCTGCTCAAAGCAGGATGTTCAGTCATGTAGCAATGGTTTGCCGAACAAAAATTAGACTATGAATATTGTATACACTTGAGAAATTATAGAAGGTAATGGATTCATCTTTGGTATGAAGTTCTTCAGAAAAAAAAAAAAAAAACACAACATCACCCCGTGGTATAAGGTATGGAAAATGCAGAGTAAGCTGTTGAACTCACATTTGTGGGTATGCTTTGGTCTAAACATCTCCTTGTCATCTGAGAAAACTCTAGTGTGAGAGGTAGACACTCATTTTCTCATACCCAGCAACATTTAGCAAGTTCAGTATTCTTCTCCATCCTCCTCAACTGATCTGGGGGACCTGGACTTTGATTAAGCACTTAAGTTAACTGTCACATGATCTTGCTCTTTCTGTTCTGCCTGCCTTTCTTGTAAATCCTGCCTTGATTCCTTCTGTGAGCAACTGAGTGAGGAAGGAGAGGAAGGCAGCAGAGACATCTGGGTGAAATGGGAAGGGGTGAAAAAGTCCAGAGAAAACCTCAGTGTTTTTATCTTGAACAGTATTATAGCATGTTCTCTGAAATTCTTTGAAATTGCATGTTGTAATTTACAGAACTAATTTTATCTTTGTATTGATTGTGGTATGTTTATAAAAATAGAAGAGAGAACAGTTCTGTGATTTTAAGGGAAGGCAGGAGCAAAGGAAGTGACATGTTTACATACTCAACAAATCTTTATTTAAATAATTGCTGTTCTAAAGTCCTTCCATTAAGAATACAATGTACTTAACCTTTTATAAGGTCATTTGTAATGAACTTTAACATTATGCATACAAAAACTGTGGGGAAATACAGCTTAGAATTGTTTTCATATCTAGGTTTCTCAATTGGACTCTACCTGAATTATGATAATTTCGATGTGGAAAGCAGAAAATCATTCCATTGAAGTCAGTGGGGGGTTACCATTACCTTTCACTGTGTTAAAATTTTATCCAGACACTGTGGTTCAGGCTCATCTATAGTTGAGTTCAACCAGTCAGAAAGAAGAAAGTTCTCTCATACAATCTAGGACTTCAGAAATGGGATGAACCGCTGCAGTTTACTCTGCAATTCATCTCACTGAGAGGAAGCACACAATAATTCTCAATCCTACCTCGTTTTCCTGCTAAAATAGTACTAGGAGGCTCTGATCCTTCAATGTTCTTTGAGGCAAAAGACTGGAAAAACCATAGGCTCATTGGAAAATTCAAGTTTGAAGGGACCTCAAGGTTTCCAAAGCATGGTCATCTGTGAGGATAGGTCAGGCTGCTTAGGGTTTGATCTGACTGGCTCTCAAAATCCTTAAAAGATGGAGAGCACACAAAAGTTTTGAAAGAGTATTCTAGTGCTTGACTGTACTCATAAAATTTCTCTTTGTACGCAGTCTCAATTTCTCTTGTTTCAATTTATGACTGTTATTTCTCATATTCTCACTATGCACCAATGTAGAGAGCTTCTCTCTTTATAAGGTCTTCTTTAGAATGTCCTACCCAGCTGGAGGTCTGCTGTAAGATCAACCCAAAACTATATTTTCTCCATGCTGAGCAAGCACAGCTCCATCAGCCTCTCTTCACAGGGCAAGTGCTCCTGTCCCTGACCAGCTCGGTGGCCCTCCGCTGAATTCACCCATGTTCATCACCATCTTTTCTCTAATAGGGACCCCCAAAACTGGATGCAGGAATTTAAATGTGGGTTCAGAAGTTCTAAGGAGAGAGAAATGACCACTCTACTTTGCCCTGCTGAGGCCCCATTTGGAATACTGTGTCCAGTTCTGGGCTCCCCATTCAAGATGGGCAGGGAACTTCCAGAGAGGGTACAACAAAGGGCTAGGAAGGTGATTAGGGGATGAGGATATCTCTCTGATGAGGAAAGGTTGAGGCACTTGGGTCTTTTTAATCTGGAGAAGAGAAGACTAATGGGGGATCTTATCAATGCTTATAAATATCTAAAAGGCAGATGTCAAAAGGATAAGAACAGTCTTTCAGTGGTGCTCAGCAACAGGACAAAGGGCAATGGGCAAAAACAGGAACACAGGAAGTTCCATCTGAACATTAGGAAAACTTCTTTACTTTGAGGGTGGCAGAGCACTGGAACAGGCTGCTCAGAGAGGGTGTGGAGTCTCCTTCTCTGGAGGTATTCAAAACCTGCCTGGATGTGTTCCTGTCCAGCCTGCTCTGGGTGACCCTGCATTGGCAGGGCATTGGACTAGATGATCTATAGAAGTTCCTGCCAACCCCTACCATTCTGTGATTACATTATATACTATCCACTATATATGATATATATGCTGGATACTGTATACGATGCTATATAGACCCTAACTAAACTAGGGTTTAGCTGCACAAGTTTATAAGAGATAGAAAAAGAAGAAGAGGATCTTGCTGGAATTTTCTAAATGAGAAATTGACATCTCACTTTCCAAAATGTTGAGAACTGGGGAGCTGGAGCTAGTAATTTTCCTTTGTCATTAAAATGGGTGTCATTTTGTTGGATAGTAGACAAAACTTTAAATGTTACCTAAAACAACGGGCAAACAGTTTACTAGCCCAAATATATGAAGGATATGGCCATGAGAAGTCTATTCTGATTTTGAATTATTCCTCAGTGTATATTTTTGACACATAAAATCCATTTTATAATTTAAATGTAACATCATTTATCAAATGAGAAGGTTCAGAATAAGAAAAATACAGATAGCACATAATAAAATTATTAGAACCATTTTGGGAATAATCAATAAACAATTATCCATTGTATGTTATTTCTCTATTTTTTTAAAATGTGTTAAGAACTATATGATTGTATATTGTGACATATAATTTTAAATATTGTTAAAAATATAAGATATTTTGTAATATAAACAAAATCTCAAACTTCTTTCCAGCAGATCAATAAGCCCAGGACATGCTAATTACCCCACTTGTTATATTAATTTTTCTATGTATCTTTTTCTGTCCTTTTTTTTTTAATGTCTTGAAGTATTCTTCAATATCTGTTTATGAATTCTTAATTTTTAGATTACAGTTATCTGTAGAGGCAAAATAAACAACTCTGATGGAAATATCTGTTGGAGAATACATCTATTTGGCGAACATTTCCATCTTATTCAGTAATAGATCTGTCACAATCCCCTGCTCTTTCTTACAGTATACTGTAAATGCTTGTGCTTTTCTCAGCCACATGTTCAGTAATGTATTGTAAATTCTTACATTTAATAGAACTTTTCATTCACTTCACACCTGGCTGTTTTTAATGATTTTGCTGAATTAGGGACCTTTGCCTCTTAGAAGATTTCTTTGCTTTATGTAAATTACCACAGGTCCATATTCAATTCAGTGGAGCTCTGATACTGATACCCATTTATTTTTTTTTACTTTTTTACAAGGCTGGCTTCACGCTATTGCCTGTTAATATGGAAAATCATGTGTGTCCTAACCAACTACTATGAAATTACATTATAATCATAAATATTACAGCAAAATATACACTATTTTATACAAACAAGAAAGAAGAATACAACTGAGATACCTGCTGTCAGGAGAAAATAATTTTTATCCCTTTTTGCATTCTTCATGTATTGTATGACTTGAAAATGATGCTTGTCTATTGATATGTGGTACTATTATTCTGTTTTTCTTGTTCTTTTTATTGTGATTGTTATAATTCATTCCTTCAAAAGCTCTGTTACAAACTGCTTATAAAGGTAATGCAATGAGGAGTCACTTAATATATCCCATTTTTCTCATGGCTCAAGGCCAGTTGCTGTAAAAATACAGCTCTGTATCTCAGAAAACTGAAGGATGGAAGCAGCACAGTAAGATCCTCTGTATTTGAATTTACAAGCATTCCTTTAGAATGAGGCATAATTCCTGAAGAAGGTAATCTTATTTATAAACTGTAACTTCGAAAAAGTTGCACTTTACTACACAATTGCAAATACATTTTTGTCTAAACTGACTTAGTGTATGTTTTAATGAATACACCTAATGACTGAGACTTTAAAAGACAAAAGAATAAGGCCTTTTTTTATCAACTGAAACTCCATTTTAAATTACTTCCTGTTAACAAAGGCAAAGATGGTTCTTAAGGTCCATTCTTCTTAAACTCCCTTGAAACTTTACACAGAACACTAATTTGAAATATACAGGGAAAAACGTTGGTGTATGGGGTCTGTCTGGGATCGAGGGGACTTTCTTCATAACAGCAGGTAAGGTGGTGTGCTTTGGATCTGTGGCTAAAATAGCGCTGACAATACATCAGTGTTTTGGCCATTGCTGAAGAGTTCTTGCATGGCGTTGGCTTCTACCACCACTACCACTGCTCTTTTCAGGGGAGTAGACTGGGGACAGGCAAGAGGTTGAGAGGAAACATTGTCCCTGGAGGTACTTAAAAGATGGATAGACAGAGCACTTAGAGATATGATTTAATGATGGTTTTTGTGAGTGTTGGGTTGATGGTTGGACTAGGTGTTCTGAAAGTTCTCTTCCAACCTCAGGAATTCTATGATTCTATGATAGCCAGGATAACTGACCCAAATTGAGCAAAGGAACATTCCATACTATATGATGTCCTGCTGTGCAATAAAAGCTCAGGGAAAGGAGGAAGGGGGGACATTCACGGTTATGATATTTGTCTTCCCAAGCCATGCATGTTGTGGCTTTGCTTTCCAGGAAGTTGCACATCTGCCTGCTGGTGGGAAGTAGAGAAAGAATTCCTCTTTTAGTTTTGCTTGTGCACACAAGTTTTTCTTTNGGACATCCACAGCTTCTCTCTGCAATCTGTTCAACTAGCTCACCGCCCTCAAAGTACCAAATTTCTTCCTAATACTTAATCTAAATCTCCCCTCTTTCAATGGAGAATCATTGCCCCTCGTCCTATGGCTCCCCTCTCTGATAAGAGTCCCTCCCCCTCTCTCCTGTAGGCCCCCTTTAGGTACTGGAAGACCACTATAAGGTTTCCCTGGAGCCTTTTCTTCTCCAGGCTGAACAACCCCAACTCTCTCAGCGTGTCTTCATAGGAGAGGTACTCCAGATCTCTGATCATCTTCGTGGCCCTCCTCTGGACCCATTCCAACAGTTCCATGTCTTTCCTGTGTTGAGTACTCCTGAGCTGGACACGGTACTCCAGATGGGGTCTCATGAGAGCAGAGGGGCAGAGGGTCTTCTTGCCTTCCTTGTATTTTCTCCTTGACCCACAGAGCAGGGGAGTGAGCAAGAAGCTGGGTGTATATTTGGCTGTTGGTTGGAGTCAACACAGATTATTTTCAACCCCTCCGCTAATCATAGCTACAGCTATGACACTATTGAAGGAGAGGTTGTGTCACACTTTCACTTACATCAGCAGCACAGTTTATATTTTCCCTGTGTGAGCTACTCTCCTTTTTAGGTAGCTGTGCTTATACCTGAGGATTTTATATGAGTGACATCTAGATCTAGACCAGACTGTATCTTTACCTGGATAATTATAGAGTTACACTTCTTAGAGTAGCTACTTAGAGTAGCTCATGTACTTTTTACAAAGGAGAATACTTTATGAGTTCTAACTGCAGGAAACTCTTCAAAAGCAGGGAAATTTTTGTGTTTTGCTGAGAAAGGCAAAACAATCTCTTATTTTTAAATAATTCTATTTTTAAAATTAAATAAAAGGATAATAAACTTGGGAAGCCATCAGAAAGAAACATCACCAATATAATTGCAAAACACATTTTGGTTCACCTGCTGTGATTGTCTAAAATCCCCCTGCACCCCCTATTAGTATTCCAAAATGCATCAGTATTAACAGAGGAATTCTACATACTGTGAACTTCATGGTGTGATAAAGATTTGTTTTCCGTTAATTTAATGGTTCTATTTACTAAATATTTGCATATTTTTTTTGCATTTGGATGATGAAAAATTTGCAAGCTGAAAATAATATTTACATATTATTAAAACTAATGTGCTAAAAAGCAATAAACTTGCATAGGCTGACATTCAAAAGATATAAAATGGCAAAATTAAGGTTATATATACAAACTTTAAGTCATTTTCTTCATGACTAGTACATAATTAAATGAAAAGCTATTGATACTTAAACAATGGAATATTGTATTGTATTCAGTCATCAACTCTGTGTACATATGCATGGCATCTGATCCCTGAAAGCAGAGTCATACTGGATGAAATTCCAGTATTAATATAGTGATCAAATAATTTGGACTGTGGCTGGGAAACATTAGAGTGTTCAGATTTACTAGGGGGATACATATTCAGTTCTTAGATCATCCCCAATGTTGAAGAGTGATAAGATTCGTTTATGGCCACAGAGTCTAAATTGATGTTTGATGTGATAAATGTTAGATAGCAACACAAAAATAATGCCAATATGTTTAAATAGAAAAACATTAACTCTACCTCATATGTAGCATAAATTTCAAGTCATCCTGACTGGATTGCAATCGTAGCAGAAACTAACTGTTCATCACAACAGAAAAGATAAAACTTTCTCTGCAAATACAGATTTTGGTGAGGGTTCTTTGGTTAAACTGTGCCTTAAAAACTGAGAAAGTTTTGATGGGTATTGATTCAGTCTGTGAAAGTTAGACCAAGGTAATATTGTTTTGTATTGTTCATAGTTTGGGGAACTTTAATACCAATGCAACAATAGCTGTTAAAATTGTCCATTCTATTGTTGATGGCTTTATCCGTTTTAAAGAGATTTCTGCACTGATTTTTTTTTTTTTTTTCCTAACCTGTGGTGCTTGGAGAGTTCAATAGTACACAGACATATTTTATTTAATGAATTTTAATGAATTACTCACTCCAATTTACTGACTCTAAACCTCAATTGTAATTTATACTTTCTGTAACAATTATAGAGATTAGGACATCACCAGAGGTTTTACCAGCCTAAATAGGAAAAAACATTATAAACCCACCAAAATATCATTTAAGATTTCTATCTTTCAACCATTTTTGTTGATATTTTTAGTATTGTGATTTCTCTTTTGCATATGATCTTTTCTAGAGGTTGTAATCATGTTACCACCAATAGTCTTTAAAGATAGAACTTTTCGTTCAACATGCAAAGTAACAACTTATACATCTTCTCCTGGAAATTGAGAGAGATATAATCTTTTATCTGAAATACCAAAACCTACACATGTGAAGACACAGTTGGTCTTTTTTATGTTGCCCAACATTATAAGAATCCAATCTATTCTATCTAAAAAATAGTTAATATTATCAAAGATGTAAACTACCAGAAAACATGACTTTTTCTAAAAAAAAAATATTATAATTTAAAACTACAAATGCTATTTCTTGTTAGATGTATTTCCACAAATGCTTTCTAGAGTTTAAGAAAAATACTGGAGACTGGAACTCATTCTACAGATAAAAAATCTTTAAAAAATCCTCTCTAATTCATATTTCTTCTCATTGAGCTGGTGGTTTATGAAGTGTTTGAAATGTCCACATATATGAGTTCCAATAAACTGAAAGCTCAGATTCTCAGATGTGGGTAAATACTAGAGGTAGCTCTTCTGCCACATTTTATTTTAGACGACTGGATAGTGGAAGTTGTCTTTCTCTATGATATGTTCAGTTATCATAGGAAATTGCATTGTGAATACACCTTAAAAGTTGGAATTTTGTTTATATTTGGTGAGGAGTGTTAAAATGTAATACAATATTTTAGTAAAACAAATGTGTATATAAAAATTAAGAGAAGCTGACCATTTAATTAGCATGTAAGTAATCAAAGAGATGTTGAACAACTTTGTTTTAATCTCAAATGGCGTCAGACGAATTACCCATTTGTTCTTATCTCTTGATGCTTCTGGTGCCATTTTAACCTAACTGCATTTTAAGAAGTAATTAAAAAAGACTTAAGAATATAAAATTCCATTTCATTTCATTTCTTTTTCACTATATGAAGTGAAACTGAATTGCGTTTAATTTCTGGGCTGGACCTCACAGTCTCTGGGAGTTACGCATAATTATGTTTAATCCTTTCCACTGCTGACTCAGTAGTCTGTCAGTGTGGAGAGAGAGCTGATGCTCCTCAGTTTGTTCTCCAGTCTTCATTTCTTTAAAAAGTGCAGGTGAGTAATCCATATTTCAAAGAAAGATGACCTTTGCTTGATTTAAATGGAATCTTTCTTTCAATATCTGAAATGAAAAAGTGATTAAAGTTTTGGTTGATAGGTAAGATGTATTTTAGGAGCAGTTCAGCTTAAAGGTCAGACACTGTCAAATGAAGGATTTTGACTTTTTAATATTTAAATACGTTATAAGAATCATGGTTTATGCATGCTTGGCACTCTTTTTAAGTTCTAAAATAAAATTGCTCTGCATTTTCATAAGATTCACCTTTCAACGTTATCTACATTTTGATGGTATTGGGTGAAGAATTACTTTGCAGCATTTGGTCTTCCTATTTCAGCTGAGACAGGAAGTTTTCCTGGGCTTTCTGTCAAACAATTTTCAAATAACATCTCAAAGTAACATGAACTAACATCTGAATTAAAACAACAGTTCTTCTTTCTTAGATTAATTTCTTTTGTATCTACTGATGACTTAAACTCAGGAATTTTTAAAACAACCAATAAATTACTGCCAAACATAAAGTGCATCTTTTGTTTTGTAAAGAGTGGACTATTTGGAGAACTGTGGCTTGTGTGTTTTTCTAACAGATTTTGAATTCAACATTTTTTGAATGTATGACATGAGATTCACAGAGGCCACGTGGGCTATGAAACCAAGTTTTGTGGAATCACAAGCAAATAACTAATAGTTTTTAACCTATGTAACATAAGAGACCACAGACTATCCAGAAGTATAAGCCAAAAGGAGACTCCTTGAAGGTAAAAGATTTAGAAAAAACAAGCAACTAGTGACGCTTTCCCTAATGTCATAGTATTCTAAATTTATAGGGAATTCCCTAAAATTATATCTGGAGGATATAATAATGTTAGAAAGTAATGTTTTTCTTACCTGTTTTCAATCCACGCTTCTTTTTTATTATTATTTTTAATCTTTAGCATTTTTATCTAATCTATGTTAGGGCAATGCTGTAGTTCTTTCTGATGTTTGTAACCGATGAAAACTAAAGGAAGATTTATCACCAAACTCCTGAACAACATTCTTAGTGATACAAAGAAGCAATTTGTCTTTCTTCCTTTATGCTGCAATACTATCATACATGTCAAAGGAAGCAGGTTAACATTTTAACAGGATTAAGACAGAAAAAATAATTGAAAGAATTTGAGAGGGGAAAAAAGCATGATTAATGTATAATGTACTGAAAACTCAAAGGCCAGATCTCCTTTAAATTGAGAAAGAGCAACAATTTTTGAAGCTTAATTTGTGCTGTTCTAGCCTCTCCAAAAGGAATCTTATTATTCAGTCTCCGTTTCTATCAACCTCACTACGTTTCCTGAAGTAATCTAAGTTTTCCTTTCTACAACATTATTAATATAGGCAATACATTATAGATTTATTTTGGATTAAAATAACCTTCTGAAGGGCAGACTTTGGCC
>VXAK01026459.1:3985-59727 GCA_013399435.1 Arenaria interpres
TGTCCCTGCCCATGGCAGGGGAGTTGGAGCTAGATGATCTTTAAGGACCCTTCCAACTCTAACCCTTCTGTGATTCTATGTTTCTATGAAAAGTTTTGCCACAGTTGAAACTGGAAATCAATTGAATCTGTTTATATGAAGATGACAGACCAGCCAAGAACTTTAGAAGAGTCCAGTGCTGCACTGCCCAAGCACACACATCAGCAGCAAATGAAAATGCAAAACTTTTCATCATTTTTCTAGAGTGAAAACTAGTGCCTGGTAAACTAATGTCTATTATGCTAATTTTATATGGCTCACTTCACCCACTCAGAATGCAGTATGTCACAGCATACTCAACAACATAGGCAATAAGTAAGGCTGCCAAAGTAGATTCCAAGCAAGCAAAGGAAACCAAGAGAAGGGTACTTATGAGGGAACTAAAAAAAGCATTGGGGAAGGTAATGTAACTTCCATAAAGTTACAGAGTACTTGTACAGAGCACTGTAGAAGTTATAGTGCAGAAAAGGACTTCTCTTACTTCTTTCCCCTTGTTATATAAATAAATAAGAACAGGATCACAACTTAAGAAGACTGACAACTAGAGTAACTTATTTAATGAGAATAACTCCATGTTTACAGAAGAGCTTTAAAAACTATTTTAGTTAAGAGGAGAAATAACTACAGCATCTTCTGCAATAAATACACTTTTTTTGATGCTTATCATGAAAATGGTTATCTATGGATGAAGAGATGACAGTATCCCGAGTGCTCCACCTCAGTTGTACCCAAGTACCAAACCCTCGTTACATTTAACACACACAGCTCAAGTAAGTTTTATGTGACAAAACAGATAAGAGCAATCACTTTCCAAGTTAATATTTTATGTTCAATTGTCTCCTTGAAGACTGTGAGCTGGACCATAACACTGGCCCTGGTTAATTAAACATAAAGTAAGTTAACAAACTCCTGAAAAAAAAAATGTATTAAAATTCATTATAGTTCGCACCATAACCATTTAACAGCACAGCATGCAGAACAGGACAAAACCCCATCATAAATTTACCCATAGCGCAGCATGAGGTAAATCATTTCAACTTGATACGCTACAATTAAGTTTCAGTCTTTTTTAAAGCATGTGACACTGCTAGTGGTAAAAATAAGTTTTGAAATACCAAACAAAACGTTAGCTTAAACAGCTGTCCTTACCACTGAAAGGTGTTAATTCGTACTCTGTTCTTAAAAATTAGTATTCCACCTGACATCACTCCAATCATTATCTCATTGTTACTCTGATCCTTTAAAAGAAAAGAGAAAACGACTTGAAGAACAATATAAATATCTTTGAAACCTCGTATACATTCATTTTCATCTCTCTCTCTAAATACACAAATACCAAAGCAAAACAGTTCTCAATTAACATGGAAAGAAATGTGTTTTAATAAGACATGTAAGAATTAAATTATTCATTCCCATTTAGGACAAGCCTGAATGTTTGCTCCAAGTTCTTTATAAGCTACCACAGAATTAAGTTAGAACTTCTGTTTTTCACCAACTTCGAAGAAATATACAATATAGAGTATTCTAGCAGTTTATTACAAATAACAGCACTAATAGACTGGCTTGACGTTTGCTACACTAAAAACAACCAGCAACTGAAATTCCTACCTGAAAGGCAATTGCAATCTCAGAACACAGAGAGCAGAGATTCTAAAACAAACAATATTGTAAACATATTTAAATAGCACATTTCTCCTGAAATATCTTTGCACTCTAATCAAACACCTCTGCTATAGATGGCTCAATACGTGTGCAGCAACAGCCAGACACAGAGAGCAGTGACGTGAGGTACATTTCAAATTCTACTGCAAGGTTCTCTAATCTTAGGGAGTATGACAAGAATATTTAAAAAACAGAGGTGTGTTAGTTACTGAAAATAATTATATTCAGAGGCTTTGCAGAAATGGTAGCACTGTTCCAACAGGTTAAGATCATTTGAGTCAAGACCTCAAGCTACTTGCTTTACCAGGTGAAACTGACGCTAAAGCAAGTGATAGTATGCTCACCTTACATTAACAGTTCATATTACATAATGATAATTATTTATAATTTGGTTCTAATTGGAACCAAATGAAATATTCTTCAAAGCTGACAGATCCTTAAATATCAAAAGCGCGTTCAACAAGTACATTTTTCTTATTCACCAGCAGCCAACTGAACTGGCATTCAGGCCAACAAGGCACAACCTGAATAACACATGTACACTAAGCTCAAGTTCAAGCAAAGAAATAACCTCACTAGAGTGAAACAGGAGCTACTGAAATTGGTAAATCAGAGTTAGGCACCAAGTAAGATAACATTATTGTCTTTTTTTTTTTTTTATCTTGTAAGCAGCAGCCAGGAAGGCTCGCTAAAAATAAGTATTTATTTTTCTATAAATCTCAGAGGAATCCATTTTTAAATTACTACTTCAGCCAAACTCACCCTTGCATAGTGCAATTCAACTCCATAAAGTTCTAAGGTACGTGCTGTATTGAGATAATTGAACTCCGCTTCTGCAGGAGACAACCCTCTGAAAAAAAGAAGCTAAATCAGAAACATCCTAACACAACCCCCTGCATCAGGCTCCCTACTGAGCTCAAACAGAAAATCTGCATTTGTTTTACTACTTCTACCCCCACCCTGAAATCTGAATTTCCTTTCTCACCATAAATAGACTGTAACCCAAAAAATTTAACAGAAAAACACTCGTGCTTCCACATAGACAAAGTCTTGACAAGAGTCCACAACACAGCTTGCAAATGCACACGTTTTATTTCTAATGCACTGCATCATTTAAATGTCTGTGGAGCTCTAGAATCTGGAAATTACTTTTATAGTTCTGTATTTTGTGTTGATAACAGCAATTTCTCTGCAAGGCTCACCCTTAAAGTTTAAATTACCATCAGCTCACTTTAACTTCTTTACCCTACACTCACCAGATTTTGCTAAGCCATTGACTGAAATGTAACATAACATTCAGTATTTTCTAAAGCCAACAACATGCCCCGATTAAGCCAATATATTTGGAAACATAGCTTACATTTTGTTAAATTTAACTGTTACAAAAAGCACTGAAGTTCTAAAATACCAAGGAACGATCACTGAAAAAGTACAACAATGTTACACACTGGAAAAAAAAAATATTTTCCATTGCTTCATCGCCTTTTCCTCTTTAGTAAAAGGTCACAGACTTGCACACAGGAAAGAGCAGATATTGAAGAAAAGGACTTTGTTACTTCTAAATTAACTCTTGTTTACTGGTGAGAGCACCATGAAAACAAAGCCTTTATGCACAGAGCATTCTCAAAGACTGAAAAAAACCTCAAAGAAATTAAATCCCACTAAATTAATATTCTATGTAACACACACAAATACTGTTTTCAATGTACTTTTAACATGTTCATTTTTTCACTTATTTTCCCCTATCACTGTCACAGATAATTTATCTGTGCAGAGTATCAATGGTACTTATTATACAGACAATCTATCAAAAAAAAAAATCACATTAAATGTACTCTTAAAAAAACCAAAACCAACAAAACAACAAAAAGACCCCAGAAACCTTTAAGACAAAATACTCATTTTTTAAAATATAATAGCACAGCACCAGCAGTCAGGATTTGACAAAGTCAGTCAATATCTTCTGCTGTAAATCCTTACATGTGCTGCTGATGTAATTTTGCTATTTCTTTTTCAAAGTCTTGAGGCTGGCTAGGGATGAAAGAATAGTCTGAGAGGTAGCCTGGCAAGTTTTCTGAATGGTTGTAGTCTCCCAGCTCGGCTAAAATATTAAAAAGAGAGGTTATTGTTTATCACTGATGTACTTGGCACTGTGCAATGCCCCCAAATTCACAAGAGTCTGCTCCCACATACTTTATGAACTACAGCAAACAGAAATAGAGAAGACATTTGAAATCCCTTTTCCCTTATGAATAAACAGTCACCTTCTCAGTGAATATCACAGAGATCATTTAGAGAGCTTTGAGTAGGTACTTATGAATGCAGTTTATTAAGTGTTTAATTTTTAATACACAAATTAATTCGTAAGTGCTGTCATAATGGCTATGACTAAATAACATACTTCGAGGTATTTGATTTTTTCTTTTGTTATTTTACCTTTTTTATTTTTACCTTTGCTCGCTTTTATGTGATTACACAATATATATACTTTTAACACTACAACTGCTATTTCTTCATTAAGATCTGTAAAACCTACCAACTTATTCTGTACCAAGATTCTGTACGAAGATACATTCAGAAGCATTAGAAAAATATTTTTTTGCACACTACATTGTATGTATGGAAAAAAAGTATGCATACATACACCTACATTGAAACTACTAAAAAGTGCATTTACACAATTTCTAACACTTTCTTAAAACTACAGGAAATAAATTAAAATCACATTTATTGTCAGGAAAAAAACATACAAACAACAACATCTGCTAAAATGACAGGCTTTGAGGCTTTCTAACTACAATCCAAAGAACCATTTTATCTGCTTTAAATATCTGCAACCCATGTAACAGATCTACAGTGACAGATAAGTAACATAACGTGAAAACTGGGAAGTTCACAGCAACACGGCATGACATGGGGTCCTGGGCAGGGCTACTGACACTTTTATGGGGCAGGGAAGAATTGACGAGAGAGATGAAGGTGTTTACGGAGCCAGAGGATAAACCAGGGAAGGGAAGGGAGGAAAGAAGTCCGGGACAATTGCATCGCCAGAAACAGGTCCTATCTTAAATAATTTAAAAATTGGAAAATGGGACTGGGTTTCATAACATGCCTTGTTAAAATCCACTAGAGAATGAAGGACAGTGAGATCCACGTCTGCTATTTACCTATATTTATAAAGAATCCCAAGAGCTAAGGCCAGAGAGGGTTTAGTAAAAGGCATGTACAGAGAAAATCATCAGACAGAGATCTGCACACTGAAGAACTTAAGGACAACAGGATCTCACATATATATATATAGATGTAACCACAATACACTGCCAGTACCCACCACTTCTACAGTATCTGAAAAATAAAAATATTGCACCCTTAAAAGCTTAAAATGTTATAAACTTTCATAGTGCCTGCTTCATTATCAAATACTTTGGCTCTTTAAGGCAAATCCCTAAGCATGACAGCATTTGCAGTATCTCTCTATTTCCAAGTAGCTGGAGTTTGGGAATTCTATTTAAGATAAATTGCTCTATTGATTGATCTGGAAAAAGGTGAGCACTTATCAAACCTATGCATAAAACACTACATTAACATTACTACATGTTTTTTCCCTGAAAATATTATCATTATTTCCTTGATATGTAAAAAGTATACATAGTATTAAATATAGATATCAGGTATCTTTAACAGCAGAAAAAAACCACATCAACATAGATGGATATACCAGGATTGCTTAGAAAACTGAATTTTTGACAATCAGAAATTTCAAGAACTAAGTGCTGCCCAGACTCCTGGGTGGTTCTTGTGGCGTTTTTTTTTTCCACTGAACAATATAATCTTATGAAGGAAAACGGGGAAGAGAGGAAGAGGACCAAATCTCAGTCTTTAAGACTTATCTACTCCATGGATGGCTTAAAATTGACGAGTATTGAACTTTTTGACAAGATATGACTAGAATTCCCTTTTCCACACCTATTTGGAGGTTCACTGCATGGTGTGTTAGTGTTTAAAAAAACGCTATAGTATAAGTTAGTATAATTTTAGTATAATTCACAAGCAAAAAAAACCCAACCACACACTTCAGAATACAGTGAAATACAAGAGGGTTGTTTCAGGTTTAACTGCACGGGTGTAAAGAAGGAAAGCGTTACCAGTACTTTTTCCATATCTCATTCAGTAAAATGTGCTGGGGAGAAAAACCAACCAACCATATTTCCTTAACCATGAGAAAAGTAGCATCATATTCACAAACTTCACAATATAATGCTATAAAAACTACATTCTTCAGAAACTAATCGACGCTACTTTTTATATATTTCAGTACTAACATGTACATGAATACTAATTATACTTACATTGAACAGCGTAGGAAGCCAGAAGAGCAGCAGTATTATAAGGACAGGGCAGTCTGTTTTGTTTCGTTTTTAAAATAAGAAACAAATAAAATTACATATTTCATATGAAATTTGGTTATTTTGAAAAGTCTAATCTTTCATACTCCATGAACAAATTGAACAATTAATTATTATAAACACACTTGTATTTGCATAAAAAGTAATTTATTTTAAATTTATTTTTATTTTTGCAGGTAAAATCCCTCACCATTAACTTTTTCTCAACTAAAGTTGCATTTAATGTTTAACACAAAAAAAAATACAAAGTCTTACCTTCCAGTAAGAATGTCCTGTTTAATTTGCAAAAAATACTGGTACCTTATTTAAAAAAACAAAGAAAGAACATTACAATTAAAATTATATAGTCATTTTTCATCAATTTAATGCATTTCGCTCTCAGCTAGTGCAAAACTAAACCCTTACATTTTGCATGCTATTTCTTATACTCCTATGGGAAAGAAATTTAACTGTGATTAGTAAAATAATAATAATACAACTTTCTAAATTACACTGGCTACAGGCTATGAAGTTATACATTATATTTCACTAAAAGGCTGCAAATTTCACATTCTACCTGCTTTATTTTGCAGTATTTATATTGAGGTTAAAGTTTTGAAAAAGGAAAAAGAAGTGCCTTCACGATGAATGTGAACAACAGAACTATTCAATACAGCAACCAAAAACTGAAGTTTGCATCTGTGTATGGAAGTACCTTAATAAGAATGATTTCTACTCCAGGTTGAAAAAATTAATTTATTCTCATTGAGTATTTGATATTACTCTGCTTTCATTTAAATTAAAAGAATTTCTCTTGATATTTTGGAGCTACATTCTTAAATAAAAGCTGTGGATACTATTATGTCAAGTGCCTTCCAACTGACTTCCATTGAACTTTTGAAGTTTTCTTTAATTATGATGTGAGAAAAGCTTGGTTTAGAAATTCGTTTAGTCTTCCCATGCCCACTCTTTCAAGTCAGGAAGGAGATGGAAACAGCAAAAGGAACAGATGAACACTTTAAAACAAGAACTATTTCCCACCAAAGAGCAGCAGCAGAAACACTGGGACTTAAAAACCCTAGCAAACCTGAAACTGCAAACAGATTTCCTTCTAAATTACTTCCTTTGTTTCTCCAACAGAACCCAAATATTTTGTTAACATCTCAGAATGAATCTTTTGTTCATTCAATTTAGTTCCTTCATGCTTCACTCAAAGGTCTTAGACAATCTGATAGAAGTATAAATGTTTATACATCAAGTGGGAAATCACACCTGCTATAAACCTCCACTGACACAGAGACCCAAGTGGGGCAACAAACAAGGCTGAGACGGCAGGATGTTAGCACAAGCTTAAACTTTCAGCAAAAAGCCCTTATAACAGGACATTAAAGCAGCTGCAAAATTTAGGTTCTAATGCCTTTTTATTTAAAAAAAAAAAGTTTTTCTGAGCGGAAAATTTAAATAGCATTCCTGTTTATAAATTTATTCTGCTTTGGCACCTCCTACATTATTTTTATTATAAAAATCATCTGGTTTCCTTTTTGTATTTCTGATTTGAAAGTAGAGAGTATTCAGCCATACCCATTCATTATAAACACTCATCCAAATTACTTATCAAAGCCACCTATCAACTGACACCAAACATCAAACGTTAACTTGCACTAAGAAATTAAAAATAAAATATAATACTTTATTACACGTAATATAACTTCTCATAATTGTGTAGCCTTCAGAAAGTGGATTAACTACTACTCCAAAGACTTCCACAAACATTTACAAATATACACCCAGAAATCCAATCATTTATAAGCTAAATATAGTGGAACGGTAAAACATTCCATGTTTGAAAGAAAATGAGGGAAAATAATTGCAAACTGACAAGCAAAGACGTTACCCCACCATATGCTCAAGTCCTACAAAACCCTCTGAAGGTTATTTAACTGAGAAGTTCAGTTTAAGGTATTAACCTCAAGAAATTAAAACCGAGACATTAGCCAGACTTTAGAGGCCTCAAAATACTTTTTCGTTTTCCACTTTAAAATCCACATTGAAACCAAAATGGGGACAGATAAAGCAAAATTTTTTTTACCTGTTAAAAAAAAAGCAATAAATGAAGAGTTACATTTATATATTAAAAGGATATGCTTCACAGGCTGAGCGTTCAAGCATCTCTTCACAAACATACTGAATAAACCAATTTTTTCTATTTTTCCTGTCAACAGGAAAACATTTTACAGCTGCAAAATTATGGTGCAAAAACATCCTGTACGTGCAGCTGCACCTTCATTTTATTTTTTATGGTGTAACACTCTATTAGAAATATTCCATGTTACTTAAGGGACTTCATGATTAAGGAACCAAGCAGAGTTCATTGTCTATCCACTATTTTCAGCAAACAGTGAAGTTAATTGCTTGTTAGCTAACCCACCCCGGTGTGAACACGGAAGCCTCGCATACTATTGAGCAAAATGGGAAATCCATAGAAGCGATAGCAATGTAGATCTGAAAAAGCCTGCACAACAAACTCAGCTAAAACAATAACGGTGGGACCGCATTACAATGCTTTCATCTTCCTTAGATGTATGTATTTACCTAGAAAAGGGTAATTCAGAGTTATTGCTAAGTGGAGTCAATGTTAATAAGCAAGTCTTTCCGCTTCATGAAGCTCCGTTTCCGACCAAGCCAAGCTCCTAAAGCTACACTCTCTGACACAAGCTGGGCTCCCATTGACCTCTTCTGACCTGGGGCGTTCATACCCTGCTTCTCCATCACGGATTCGCAGAGGTCTAATAAGACACGAGCTTGCACTGAACCTTTCCTTGACATCCATTCTTACTGCCTCGTATGTCAAGCTCATTCCTCTGTTTTAATGAAATTTATAAAACCCAAGCATCTTCAGAAGGTCTCAGCTTGAGCTGGGATTGTCAGAACTTTGTGCTTTGTTTCTTTCCTTTTCTTTTTAAAGGGGTGAATACTGATTACATGAAATGACCCCACATTTGTGACATGGCATCCTAACTTCACTCCAAAAAAACCCACAGATAATAATTCTCTCTTTATAATAATTCCAAATACAAATGAGTTTTCTCAGGGGCAATTAGGCCTATTAGCAAAAAAGGCAGAGCTGACCTAGATACACCAATCGTACATTATTCTCATCGAAATGAACGCTGTATTTATAGCTTTGCATTTACAGCAGAACACTTAAAGTAAACAGTTACCTCTTTCCTTTACTGTTTACTTCATATTGATCAACATTTACTGTTTTTCCTGTCTCCTTAGGAATATTATATGTTGTCCCTTAATTAAAATAACACATTTTTCATTATTTGGACACAGTAAATTGCCAATTTTTTTCTGAGTAAATATTTCAGTAAAACAAAGCCTGATCCAGGATCTCTGGGACTCATTTTAGTAAATTCTTCTGCATAGATGCGTGCAAAATTTTGTCCAAAATATGACAAATCCAAAGAAATCATAAAAAACGTGGACTCAAATTTTCACAGTTTTGGTACTTACACTTCTAAAGCTATCCTTAATGATTTAGATACTGTTTTTTGAGTGGGGCTGACCTGTTTTAAGAATGGCTGACATCCAAAAATTCCAATCTGTCAACTCATGCCAGTTATGTAGAAGACCAGAACTAATTAAGAGTAGTGAAAATTTGAGGCATTTCTTCAGGGACTAATTGCAATTCACAAGCCTCCTATCTTGAGTCACTCTGAGCATTTTCTTCAACAAACTTCAACGCACTATCAAAAAAAGCTTACATGCTTCAAACTAGGGCTACAACCATACAAACAGAGATTAATTTTATTAGTGCCAAACAGAAAATCTGGGGGGTGGGGAGGAGGAATGAAGAAAAAAAATGGAGAAAGCTCAGAAATTTTTTAATCATAAAGGAGAACACAAGTAAGGATAAAATTAAATTTGTACTCATTGGTGAATAGAGGAGTTAAGTTTTTCCTCTCTCTACTTTCCCTTTTCTGGTAGTATTTTCTTCACATAGTTACTTCACTTTGCATATACATGTGTAAATTTATTCACAGACGCTTTTTCTTATATTGATTTGGTGCAACTGCACAGTTCATATGTGTAATTATTAATCAAAAATTATATGCTTGCAAATATAACACAAAAATTACTTAAAAGAAAATTTCCATGTTATACCTTAAAAAAATTAATGATAGTTTTCCAATTAAACATAAGCCTTCTAGAGAAAATTTTTATTGATAAATTAACTAGACGTACCTTGTATATTCTTCTTGGAGCTTGTTTGGGTCACTTACAAAAAACTTAACTCTGAAGTTCAAACTGTGAGGTGATCCTCCTACAGTCAAGAAAAGTTATTTCTAATTAATCAGGGTACCCTGGAAAAACAGCATAATAATGATATATGAATTGACCAAATACATACATGTACTCACTTTTTAATTGTTTCCTGATAGGTTTGTTCGGATCCAACCACCTCTGGAAAGACACAAATTATAACACCAACTTTAGAGACAGAAAAAAAGTACAAATTATAGACTCATAAATCAAGTCACTGTTGCTTTTCTATCACTTTTTACTTGGTCCTTTACCAAAATGTCTTAATGGCATATAGAGTCTTCTTACTGATTCTGGAAAGACACCAACATTATCATTAAGAGTTGCTGTTGTTGTTCTTCCCCTGAAATTAGTCTCTGCTGTCAGGATAGCTGTCTCTTAGAGCACTAATTCGACTACAACTTAGTTCTATGATTGTCACGTGAACTGGAGAGAGGTTAGAACTCAACTATGGTGTGTTTAACAACCTTCAGAAGCTCTACAAATTGGTCTAAGGTGAACCAACTGTGGCAGTGAAGAACTATAAGTAGGCTAATTTACCCAACTCAGAAGTTAATTTGCTTAAACTAGTTCCAGTACTTTTGACTCTGCACTTTGCAGGTCTGACACATCCAGAGAGTGTTCCCACTGGCTCACAGATTTTTTTCAACTTGTCAGCCTGAGTGTCATCTCTGGTAAGTCTCTAATTGGGATCTTGGAAACCAAAAGCTCAGCACTCAGACTAATGGATTAAGGACTACAGAACAATTTTACCAAACAGCAGCCCAGTCTCAAACGTCCCTATGGGAGAACGCTGCCATTGGGAAGTACAGACAGATCTTTATAGAAATCAATGCTGCAAATTTCAGAGATAAGTGTCGTTTTCCGGAAAGTCCTACAAGTTGTTAAAACCACTCCTCAGCAGCAACCCAGCAGACTCTGCACATACCAGTGTAGTTCAGTTAACTGGTAAGTCTATCTTTGTTATAATGGCTGTTCGATTCCTCATCCTGCCTTGCAGTGCAAGCCCACAACCCTCAGGAAATGGATATATGGCCACAGTTCCCATCAAGTGATAGAGACCTAACCCTGTTATGGCATGTAACTACCTCACATTTATCACAGGGCTTTTGAGTTTTTTCACGAGGGAGAAGGAAACCAACACACAGTGGTACCTGAGCTGTCTGACACACACTATGGATCTGAAGTTAGTTCTGAGTCATTTTATTCATTTTGAATAACAAACGATGACTACATCCAAATGCTGTATCCTCGTAGTAGGTGACTTAAGAGGAACTAAAAAGAGGGTTTGATACAGCTTAAAGAGTGTGATTATTTAAAAAAAACTTCACATAGGATCAATTAACTTTTAAGACCAAATGTAAAGGCTTAAAGAAGGACTCTCCAGCCAGGGACACATGAGTTTTATATAAGAACTTTTCAAAACATGGTGAAAGATACTTGAGTATCTTTAAGCAAGGATTTATGATCCAATATATCTAATAAATACACAGATCTGATTGATAATCTTTTTTTTTTTTTTAATTGGTGGGAAATACTGTTTGAGATTACAGTTAATCCAGAAAACCTGGAATTGACATGCAAAGCAGAAAAGCTTGTATTTACATTTTCTTCTGGCTGTAAAGATCAATTTGGTATGCACTAGCACAGCTCAAACTACAGAGACATAACTTTTTCTTGAACCATATTTAACAGGTAATATCTATGTTTTCAAGTGATATCATTAGACCCAAATGCAAAAGGTGATTGCCTGGGAAATTGCAGAGGGTTAAACCACTCAATATTGTAAAGAAGCTTTCGGCAAAAGTACCAGAACTTTACGAATCAAGGTGCTGCTAGCAAGACATGTTATCCCATTTATACCCCAGTGAGTCTGAGAGGCAGGTAGATTCAAGAATCCATGAATTTTGCATCTCAGTCCTCTGGAGGGTCACTTCTATCCTCCCCCAGCAACAATCCCTGCCTCACTCCCTCCTCTCACGAGTGCTCCAGCACCCACACTGACAGCATTCGCTGCACCCTCACCCCCACGACGCACCCTCACCCCTTCAGCATTGCTCCAGGTACTCACAGCCCAAGACCCTCACCAAATACACCACTTCAGCTCTACACAGTGTCAGTGCCTTCCTGCATTGACTTCTACTGTGACTTTAATATTAAAGAAAAGCATAAAGCTTGTGCAATTTACGAAATCCATGTTTAGGCACAATATCAGAGATGCCACACTCAATTAGCAGAATTCCCTTTTCCCCATCACCTTTATCTCCTGCTGTAATCAATATATGTTACTAATATTCTGCTCTGTGATTTCACAAGTAACTAGAATATTTGTGAACCCAATCCACTTTTTTTTGTTCAAAAGAACCGAGTGTAAAAGTAAACTGACATCAAAACCTGGAATTAGTCAAACACTTAAGTTCTTCAAGCTTATATGACTAATATTGGTAACATTTCTATTTAGCTCTGACACATTGTTTTCATGGCAACTAGATATGTGCTGAAAAGCCAAAATATTTAGAAATCAAAAGAATACTAAACCTTTAAAGCATGTGCTTATATCAAATAGCTGCGAAGTCATTCTTCTTTTGGACTAACTCTTAACCAGATCCTTCTACTACAGTGTTGTGTTCAGCTGCTGATACATAAACTAAAAAAAGAGATCTTAGAGGTCTAAGCTTTGGAAAGCCAGATAAATGAGAGACACTACAAATTTTTGGATGTTGAGTAAAATACTGAGTGATATTCAATTAAATAATTCTTAAGCAACGCTGAAAAATAATTCAGCCTTTTTTACAGCATGCCTATGTCTTTTCAGCCTGGAAACAAAGTTTAGAATAAAAAGATGAAATGAGGCCAGCTTGCCAATGTCTTAACAGAACTATCCACAAAGCTACAAAAGAAAACTTTGTTAAATATCTACAACTGTGCTATACAGTCTTATTCGTATTAATAATGTTACCGGAATTTAGAAAAAGAATATAATTAAGAATAATTTGCTCTAGAAAAGAAGGAAATGTGGAAATAATTCACTATTCAGGCAGAAGAAAAATTATGGCCGTATTGTGACTTCTTTCTTCCTCTTCGACACTAAAAAATAGTAAAAATTAAAAAACCCAACCTTTTAGTAATATTTTAAAAAAAAGCATTCTTCCTATTTAGAACAATCACTCTTGATGGTAAAACAACAGTAGACCAAATCTGCATTTACCAAAGAAAGTTGCACTATCTTCTGAAATTCACCTTAGTTACTGAATGATTAACACTTTACTGTGTCACTTATCTCTATAGATTACATTCTGCACATTTTGTGAACAAAAATTACTTTTGACACACCAGTTGGGAGATAAATTTAGAGCCCATCACTGTGACATGCATATAATGGGAATTAGGCAAAAACTGTATTATAAGGAATAATAGTTAAATTGCACTTTAAAACAAGTATTGAACATTTGATACCTATAAAAGAAAGTATTCAAGAAGTATTCTTTAAGCAAGCATGATCTCAGCAGTATAGCTGTAACTATTACAGCCACTGAACCCTAGAGCTGGATCTATTTATTTCTACTGGTGAATTATAAAATGGTTTACAAAGCTTCAGTCCTATGGAATTTTCTTTCAATTAAAGTGCATGAGCTATTAAAAACACTCATTTTCAAAGGAGTCCCTTCTTTTTCCTCTTAAGGTGATGAGTTGACAGCCCTTGTCAGATAGTGGACTATAAGAAGCACTATTAAAAGATCTACCAGTTATCTGGCCTAGAAACAAAAATACCCTACAGGACAAACCTCTTCATTTTTTCATTAAGTCCTAGTGAAAAAAAAAAAATAAAATTCATACAACAATGATCATGTAGCCTAGTAAATAGATACAAAAAACCAAGCAATATCCTTTTAAGGTATTATTTCATAAGCACAGATCTCAACATTTTACTCCAATCTTGTAACCGTTTACATTTAGTTTTATCATATCTGCAAGGTGATACTGAACCACTTCAACTGCAGTTGGAGAAGACGGCACAATATCGCAATGGCTTCTATTTACTTTTCTTTACAATGATACAGAGCACAGTGACGAACACGATCATGACTTACAAAATTTATTTATGTATTTATAAACCAGAGTAAACTTACAGGGTTATCAGTAGATTCATCAGCCAACTGTAAACCAAAGTAATCTCTCTCTGTCAAATCGAGATGCTTGAAGACTACATCCAATAGAACTTGTCCCTGATCATGTTTCTGCAGAGAACAAATACATATATTGTTTTGTGAACAAATATACAATCAAACACACAGACTTCAGGCAGGCAGAGAACATACACATTCTTTCAGGTGTGCTATAGCAGCCTAGATGTGAAATATCACAAAGTGTATTCCCAGAGCACTACTGTTAAAGGAGTTTCATCTCTCTTTTTAAAACATATGTAAGGAATTATTTTTCCTCTTTGTCATTTTCTGACAGTAAGAATTTTTCACTTCTCAGCTAGCTACGTGATTATTCCTGAAAGCCAGTCATTAGCCAAATTTGATATTGAAAAGGAGTACTGAAAAAAGAAAAGAAAACAAAAAAAGGTGGGATTTGACAAAGAACTTTGTAGCCTTGTTTGGGTCACTGAATTTAAAAGTACAGGTCTGTGCAAGTTATTCTTCCTTATTTTACCTGAAAAATCTATTTCTGAATCTGAATGAACCAGCACATTGAAAATATTTCCAAAGTTAAATGTCACGGAGAGCTGAAGCAGCCAAGTATCTAACTGAGAAGTGTTATTTAAATGCGTTCTCTCAAAGATACTACTTCACTCTAAATTAACTAATTCAAATGAACTGACTAACATTAACATTGCTTTTCAGAGAAAGGGAGCAAACTTGATTTCTACTACAGGGACAAATCTTACCCACAAAATGATATAAAAAGACTCTGTAGCTGTTGGTACCCAGCATTTTTTTGCCTAACCTGAAAATACTGCGAACACAGAAACTGAAAGGCCGAGTGTGCCATTATGACAGGACTCAATAAATACATTTGGTAAAATATTAAGGGAGTTTCTCAAAGAAGCTAAAGTGTCATAGCTTCCTGAAGTACAAAAGATGAGGAAAAATTCTGCAAGAACAACTGTCAAACAACAAAAAAAATTATGACAGAAGTGATTGATACATTTTCCAACCAGATTTTCTACCTCTCTGGCACCAGGCAAGCTTCTAACAATCTTCTAGGTGAATAGTATTACTGATACTACAGCAGACTTGATACATCTTGCCTTGTTTACTGTAGGCAATAAGATAATTTTAAAGTTTTAAAACAAAAAAACCTGCTGTTCTGCTCCCAAATAACCTCACTTCTCATAGACATTACACAACAGTTTACTTTTACAGCTGTTAAAAGAGAAGTATATAACTAAAAGGTCAAAAGAAGGTTGCAAGAGTTTCATTAACATCCATATGTGGGAAAATCTACAAATCACATTCAGGCATTTGTTAACATCTAAGAGCATTCTACCGAAAGCCTTTTCTTTGTTCAGCTGAAATTACACTGAAGTTGAGTAAAGTGTCAAAAGCATTTACTGGGGGCTAAAATCTCCAAGAAGCTTGATAATTTATTTCATAATAATAAAAAAATTAGAAAATCGCTATCAACAAATTATGCTTGAAATGATCCCAGCAGGACAATCACAACCCCAGCTCTGTGTATCTAAGTTGAAATCACAAATGGCATGTATTTCAGGTCCCATATAAACTTTGCTAAGTTAAAGTGATTAAGAATTGCTACATTTACTTTGAAAAAAGATATTTTAAAAAAAAAAAATCACACGGAGAAAATTTCATTATGCTTAACAAAATGAACAACCAGTAGGAGTACCATCGTTAAGAAATTCACTTCTGAAAAATTTACTTTCCAATAACTAAAAACAAGCAAAGGAAAAAAACCCAGATGTTAACATAATAAATATACAACTGTAAAAATGCATAAGGCAATTGTTATGTGCAATCCAAAAATAGTCAATCATTTTTACTAAATTAGAAGTTTCTGATGTAGTTTGAAATGAACCTGTAATCAGTACATTTTTTTCAGCAAATAAAGCTAATTTTAAAATTACATAGCAACACTAATTGCTTCTTGGCATTTTTCCTCATGTAGATTTAAATCAGAACTCAAAATAAGAACTTATGATGGTAATTATCAGAAAACAGGAGACGTTTGGAACCCAAGTTTAGGCTTACATTTACCACAGCTGACATGTTACTTCTTCAAACAACATGCAGACATCAATTCTGTTGCTTTTTTTCCAACCTAAAACTGAGAATTTACACTATTTCTTAAATATCTGAATAGATGTTTCCTAATGATAAAAGATTAGAACTTGCTGATCAGTTTGAATTTAGTAATAGAGAACGTCATTTCACGACCGCAAGGAAGGTATTTCTCCTGCAACAGAGCAGCAAATTTGGTAAGAGAAGACTAGTTTCAACATGAAGCATTTGTTTTGACCACGATGTTTTACTCTCAGTACAAAATAAAGATAAGCATCTAGTAAAACCAGACCTCAGTTTAACCCATCTCTGATATTTATTTAATGATGTTGCAGCTTGCCAGAGCAGGTGAAGGTCACAATCCTGCTTGTTGTGAAAGGTCCAAAATATTTGTAACACTATCATAACCATTTGAATACCTGCTATAAATTATAAAAAGTATGTAACAAGTTTCTACTTTTGGTTGTTTCTTTTTTTTTAAATAAAAACCCAAAACCAATAAATGGGGATTAGCATAGTAAGAAACTTGCTTCATTCCTACAGACAAAGTTAGACATTAATATTTCCTCTTAAAACAGGGAATAATGGAAAAATAGATGAAAAATGGGAACTAACTAACATAAAACTGCAGTAGTTAGATACAAAACATACCAACATTTTTTTCTGAATTGGAATACTAGAATGATATGCCTACTTCTTATTAGTCATTGCTGGAGGCAAAATCTCTAACAAATTTTGGCTTTTCAGAGCAAATCTGACATTAACACCAGACATCAATACATTAACTGCACTTAATGAAGTATCTATCATCTAGTGGCTAACAGCTAGTACCACCAGATATACACACATTCATTTCCAATTGCAAAATGATTGTGACCTGTTTGCAGCCATCGGGGTTTGAAAATTTAAGAAAAGATCTGCAATGACATTGGTTTAATGCCTGCTTACCAACGACCACCACCTTCCCAATTTGTATTAGCGACATTCTGGTTTCCTTGCTGGCCTACAGAACTGGTGGCATCTACAGCAAACACCAGAAGACACTGCTGGCGTGTCACTCCAAACAGATCTGGCCTTCTGATGACAGAAGGATGGGATGATAGGGTCCTGGGCTTTCCTGGAGGGGGTCAGACAGCTCGAGAGGCTGCACGGCTCCTTCGCTAATGGCAACGCCGGAACCTCTCCTCTCCCACCTCATGTTGCGACTCAAGCAAGCACATCTCCAAACAGCCAGTGCTGCACTACTGCCTCCTTCCTTTCTACATCTTACCTGAGCTTTGCAAAAAGTTATCTTGTTTTAAAAAAAGTTTCCAAGCAGGTTATTTCATTTTTTTGGGTCAAAGGAAAAAAGGGACACAACTAAGTAATGCTGAAGATTAAATTATGGAAAATTTTCACTTCTAGAGTTAGAATTCTATAGAAAATCTCACTTCTAGAATTAGTTGGTGTGGGGTTTTTTTGTTTTGGTTTGGGTCATTTTACAGATTTTTAGATTTTACTTCCATTAGAGTGCAAATTCACTAACTTTGCGGAGAATTCTGAGACAATAAAGGCTGCAAATTGAACATTTGTCCATGACCACCAGTCCATCAGGCTCATTAACAGAACAACTCATCCCATCTACCTTGACTTAGTTTTCCCCTCAAGTTTCATGTGATCTCCGTATCTATGTACTGGCTTTCAGTGAATACAGTAAAGTCAGCCTCGAAGGAAAAGATGCAATTTGAGGTATTTAAACACTTAATTAAAAACAATTAAAGCAATTTGATCTTGAAGAAGCAGGTTTACGGTAATACAAATCTTCCTGATCATGCAATTAACTCAAGCCAGCCTCACTTCTTCCAGATACACATTCTCTGAAGTATGCTTTTCAGGCCCAAAGTAGGAGTTCTTCATTTGGTATGCAGAGCATTTTATATAAAGGTTTTCTACTCTTCAAATATGTGCTCAGGTTAGTTCCACCTGATTTCTGCCAGCACCCAAAATAACCCTTGTCTGGCTACAATCCACAGGGATTATTTGATTTGATTTCTTACGCTCTATAGAAGGTAAGGCTTAGCACAAAGAATGCTTATTTTGCAGATCAATAGAAAAGGCTGGTTGAAATGCAAAAACTTAGAACATGCCACATAAATTATCAAGAGACACTGTCTGTGATCAGCACTTTGCTGTTGGAAAATAAATAGCATTTGAGTACCTTTTTATTAATACAGCACTGCATATTCCAGATGATTAAACTTTACAATCATTAGCATACAGAACACCTATAGCAATTACCAGGAGAAAAAAACCTCACTAATTTATTTGATATTATCTTTGTTCTTCCTATTTTGAAAACAATTCTATAAATATTTATTACCAAGTATTGTGTCAACCACAATAAAGTAAAACACAGCTATAAACCCTGAAAACCTGTACACCATGTAGGTTAGCATACATTTGTTATGATAGAAGATTTTATTTTTAAAAATACAGATTGAGGCTAAGAACCGAGAACAAAATGTTGAGCACCAAGGAACTTTTTATTCCCTAAATTCAGTTTTAATAGACAAGTTTGCAGGCTGATCTGTATAAGCAGTAAAGCGTGATCCTTGCAACTAAAATATTTAGTACACTAGGGAAGTGGTGAGAACACATTACATAATTTTTTCGTGGGAGAGGCAGAACAGACATTTGAGGATTTATAACTGGTGATTCTACTCTAGACAGGCACTACCATTCTATAACATACAGCTTTTGAACACCTAGATCAAAAAGAAGTATCATCTCCCATACATACTCTACAACAATTATTCCTTATTTCAGCCAATGCTTGTAAACAAACAAAAAACTGCAAGCAAGATATTTTAATGGAAAATTCATGCACCTGAAGGGAAAAAGAATACATTACAACTTCTCATGCACATTTAATGCTTTGTGTCCAACCACATTCTGCACATACTGTTTTTTGGCAGGCAGCATAGACTTGGAAACTGTTAGAAAGGATGAGAAGAGAAGAGATACAGATGAGCAGGGGAATATTGTTGAGAAAAAGGGAAAGGGGATACAGGAGAAATTATCCCAGAAAGGAAATGAGGCTTGATGTTGATGAATTTAAGTCCTTTCTCATCCCTACCCCAACTCCATCAACCAAAATTCGCACCCTTAACTACACAGAAATCCCATAAAGTTAGACAGCTCCTGATCGAACTACAAAAATGCCTTAAGAGACCATCTTAAAACCTTCTACCTTAATTGAAACATCTAAAACAAATAAGATTTAAAGGTAGACTTGGTGGTTAAGCCACTCAATACTGTATCCTTGCAAGTTTTTGCTAGATAACAGAGATATTGCTCCTCTGATAGGCAGCTGCAGGCTGCACAGGCTCTAACCACAGGATTACAGAACAGAGAAACGCACCCACTCTCGCCAATCTGCCCTAAAACATTCAAATGTATCCATATCCTCACTGAATGCTGGATAGCAGAATTCAATATAATTACTGAGCACTAGAACTTTTCCAAATAGTCCAAATTAAACTTGTTCATATAGACTTGCGAACTGCTTCAGTTTCTCCCCCGCTTCCCATCTGAAGTCCCACAGCCTTATTTGATATCGAGCTACTCCTTCTCACAGTTCGCTGAAGTTCAATTTCCTCTTGAAAAACTGTAATAATCATGCCACCTGTAACTTTCACCATCACATTATTGAACCTTTCTCCACATACATCATCAATTCTATAAGCTTATAAAGCTGTCCCAGGACACCCAACAGCTGCTTTCCTGTTGAGTTCTGGTTCTTCTCACACAAAGATCACTTCAAATGCTTTAATGTTTTCTTGTTAGGTCCTTGCCTGTTGTTTGTGGGGGTTTTTTTCATCGAGAAGTTGAAAGAAATGGTTGGACTTGTGTGAACATATGCACAAAATCATTAACATTTTCATTTTAACTCCTTACCAAGGATTACAGATTAGAAAATCTGACAAATAACCTATTTTAAATTCCAGGCTTATATGTAAAAGTTATTCACTTTTCCCAGTAACAGTCCTCAGCATTCAGCAAACAGCTTCCTATTTTCTTTCCTGCCATCCTCATGAGTGCGTTAGAAGGTGGCAAGTTTAGGTGAGGGAAAGCACAGAACAAGAATATAATCTAAGAAAAACAAAAAGCAAAGAGATACTTCAAGATAATAGCTGTAACCAAATATAACCATCCACACGACTAACACAGTCAGACACATGTCATCACACAGTCATGAGAAGAGTTACCATTACACCTTACTCATGCTCAAAATGCAAAGATCAGAATGAAGCAAAACAAAAGGTCACTTCTCATTCAACTCAGTGGCAAAACCGCCCTCCATTTCCACTACACAACTTTATTCCACAAAGAGAATTACTAGAAATAAATTATGCTCTGTATATTCAATTTTGAAATGAAGATGTGTTAGTACTACGGAGGATGCCAGAATGACTAAGTTCACAGTGGCTTAGTATGTACACGTACAAACATGCCTGCCTGAGCACAACTGCCCCTTCTGTACTTAACGCTATTTTCAAAGTCAAACTCTAGCCGTACAAACCCAGCAAAGGAAGGCAAGCTCAGTCATACTGACTTGCAATAAGCAAATTACTTACATTAACTCTGAAAGCTTGTACAGTGTTATCCAGGAGAAGAATGTTGCAGACCACCTCCGTATGCTGCCTGTCTCGTGCCAGCTCAGATGCTCGTACATTGTAGGTTCTGCCAGCAGGCAATCGGAAACGTGCGGTCATTACTGTCCACACAGGGTCTACAGGCAAAACAAAAATAAAATTTAAAAAGATCAAAAAATGCAAATACCAGAGTGTCATACTTCAAATTAAGCTCAACACAGAGCAGGTCCATTGTTAAAAATCTCCATTACAGACAAAAGAAAAGTGAGTACTAAATTCATAGTATCCAATAACCAAATGATGTCTCACAAACTGCAACACAACCTTATTCCAAAACGCTCAGTCTTTTACTTTCTGTCCATTGTCCACTCCCTCCCTATTTTAAGGTTGGTTTGGGTTTTTTTTAAAGGTTCTGAACAACATTTTCACTTCAAAAAGCACTGCAATTGCTGGGCATCATGGCTACTGGGCTCCCAATATTAGAGGCAATTAAGTAATTAATTTCAGTGCAAAACAGCAAAAAAAAAAAACACGCTTACACCAAAAAGCCTGATAGAGAAAAGGCATGAAGAAAACAGCAAATACACAAAATATTTTGACGCATTATTTTGCAAAGCCTGTGCATTCACCGTATAATCATTAGAAATGCGAATACGCAGCGATAACAAACACACTAGTATTGCTTTTTTCTTTTTTTTTTTTTTTTAATTACAACATGAATAGATAAAGGTTTGTCAAATCACTGAATCTTCCTCTGGTCTAGGTCAATTTGACTGGATTTACATATCTAGTTTGCAAGCACAAGCAATTCCTATTCTCCAAATAAGGAACCGTGACGAACACAAGCCTACACCCAGCTGATAAATGGAACGCAAGAACTGAAATGTAACCTTCACTTTTCAAAACTAAGATCCTAATGATTATCATGCAACCCCATTCCAGCAAAGTACTTTATGTGCACACCTGATGCTATTAGCCCTGTGAAACGACACTAGTTACTTCCCTAAGTACCTGACAGGATCAGGGCCTGTGATTCACTTAATTACACTCTCAGCAACCTATTTCTACATCCTTGACAAGGGCGCAAGCAAACAAAGTTTCGTAACTTAGGTAGAGAACATACTGAGATAGAAAATTAAAATACCTTTAAAATAGTAAAAGAAAACAGGTATTCTCAAAACCGGATAGCAAATGATTGATTTTCCTTATTCTGCAAAAAATTATGAAGTCTTCCAAAACATTTACATGTTCGCTTCCTATTTTTGGGGGGGGTGGTTGTGTATCATAATAAAAAAAAGGAGAGTTTAGCAGAGGACAGCAAACATCCCAGCAGTGATTAGAGAGCTTGCCTGGATCATAAAGAGATATCTGTGCTCCAATATACACAAAGCAACAGGGGTAACAAATAAAAGATCAATCTCCTCCTAAAGAGCTGACAGCTTAGACACTTAGACCCTTGTGGAAGACGGAGATCCAAGCTGCCTGGATCAGAGAGGGCTGGGACTTAGCAGTTTAACCTTCTTCCCACCACCTGCAGCCAACCTCCCAAGCAACTGCCCTAAAAAACCCTGTGGCATTTTGCTTTTCTAGAGCACATCTTCAGCTCTTTCAGCATGACCAAACTTCAAAAAATCTTTTGAATGATAATCAGTCCCAGCAAAATGTTTCGTTTTGACTTAACCAGCATTTTCAGATTAAGAAGTACTTGTTTCCTTAGCAGACAGCTTGGGGTTTTTTGGCTACTCAGTCACTCTGGCTTCAGAACTGTATTCACATAGATGTACAGCAAGTTTGTTTTTGTTTTGCTAAACCGATATGACAAACTGAGAAAAGATAAAGATACTAGATAAACCCACCAGCTGCAAGCTAAACTCATTACTTTTTCTTAATGATAAAATAATGAAAAATTTTGTTGCAAACGTTAAAACTCCAAAGTAAAGCCGAACAAGAAAGTACACGTCTGACAACTCCTCGAGACTGCTTCCGCTACGACTTCTACAAGTCCCAAAAATAAAAGGCAGAAGAAAACCTTTACAGAGAAGAACAGGAACTGAACCCCCAAACCAGTGATCTGAGCCAACAACATAACATTTTGCAAATAATATTTTGTCACAAAGACACAATCTAAAAGTCGATCACTTTACTAGCCATAACAGCCTAAAGATCAGCATCATCATTGGTGCAGCTACACAACCAGCCACTACAGCCAAGACTTAGAGCGGTATTTGCCTGTGAGCTGAATCAAAGAAGGTTTCAGAAAAGCATGCAATTTGATTAAAAACAGTTTATCCATACCACAGAAACAACCCTTAGACAGGCATATTTTATAAGGATTTGAATAAGTGACAAATCAGCCAAGACACAGTGAGGGTTTATCTTAGAATCCTTTCCCACGAATACAAACACCAGTGCACAAAGTAGGACTGTTTAGCTTCCAAATAAGCATTGCAGTCCTCACAAAACCATTTGGTAGTGAGATAGGAGGGTCTAACTCAACAATCTACAATTTTGCAGCAGAAGAAAAAAAATAAAAAGACTTGCTAAAGGCCAGAAAGCATCACGCCCGCCTTAAGGGAAGAAAAAGGCACATTTCACCTTTGCCTCCTGCTCTCTCCCCCATTTTTGTCTTATTTGCTGATCAAGACCGATAGCATCACTTCCTTCCTCATTGCTGCCTTAAATTAAACAGAAAAATTCTGGGTTTCAGCAACAAATTCAAAAGAGTGAACAAGGAGAAAATCTGCCCTCTGATCCTCAAAAATGCTTTAATACCAAGCAACCATTCACCATGTCCTTCAACAGGCCCAACCTGCAGACCCAGCATGGCTCTTGCACTAACACAGATGATCTTCACTCCAACCAAACAAAAACATTGAATAGTCACAGACAGGGATTTGGGTCTTTCTCAATGGAGATAAATGAAACGGTCAAGTTCAAGGAAAAAAAGGCACTGTCTTACGAGTTCGCTAAGGAAACAGGACCAGCTGCATCAGGTCAGAACAACAGATCATCCAGCTGGCAGACATGAAGGAAGGGCAATGCCTTCTCACTCTCTTTACGGAAGGAAGAAACGAATAGGACACACACATAAAGATATTTCTCACATACTGTTCCCACAGGCTGGAGTTTAGCACCTTCCTGGTAAGGAGCTCATATTCACATCATGCTGGACACCAGTCATTCATGAATGTTTTCTTCATGGACTTCAGAAACCATGAACTTCCAGGTTAGGCAATGAAATATTATATTCCATGTCCCACATACAATATGTAGTAGCCTGAACAGCCATCTTGTAGTAGATAAGTTTCTTCCATGGAACTAAGAGGCTTTTGCAACTACGTAATATAGTTGTACAACTAAGTATGATAATGGAAATACTTCTACAAAATGGAAATGTAACAGCCATCGAAGTTACAGAGGAAGGTGACGAAAGACAGACTATTTTCTGCAAACCTCATTCAAAGTTACTATTTCCTTATGTGTCAAAGATACTATGGAAGTATGTAGAGATTATGTTAAAATGCCTTCACCATCACAAGCTCTCTCAAAAATACTCCTTCTAAAATCTGCCAGAGCTATTCCATGTAACTGCTTTGTGGCCAATTGTGTACACAACTCCTATTTAAACCTCTATCAGCATATGCACATACAAAAAGAACGCAGTTGTTAAGCTCAGACAGACCCTGCAATGACCGTCTTACTGTGGCACACTTGTTTTACAATATAATTGGCCCTGAACTGTATCCATGACATCTTTACTACTCCTTTCTTCCAGAAATACACCAAGAACGTAGACACTATTGTTTCTCCTGACCAAGTATTCCCATTCCTGCTATACATTTTGAAAGCATACTAGTAAAATAGTGAGATGAGTAGCTATTGCTTACAAAGTTATAAATCATAACTATCTGATTTCCCAGCAAATACTGATATATAAAATGACAAAACTGGTAAAAATTCAGCTATGCTGGTTGCAAACTTCTGCAACGAAAATATGTTATACCTATATTATATGTTATGGAACAAAGAAAAGACTGACTTCAAGCTCCCAAGTAAAATTTGCAGCCCCAAAAGAAAAAGGAGTAAAGGTAAAGGTGAGATTCAATCAAAAAAAGTTTGACGACAACTTGCTTAAACAGCAGCTCAATTTAAGCAAGGTACTACTGTGTCTGCATATTCATGTCATGGACAGTACCATGGCCACTAATACTAAAATCTTCCTATATATGCAATTGTATTTAAATTGGATTAATCTTCGTATATGAAGAAGGTTTCTGCTTACACTTTTTCAGCGTCTTCTGCTAAGCAGGTAGTATTTAGACACTTGAATTAACAACCCAAAGCACGTGCTGCTACAGCAACTGGAGAAGGACAGAACTTGTGCAATTAAACTCCACTTACCTCTCAGGTCTGTGGAGGGACTAAGTTGAACATTTCCTGCCTGAGCTCAGGTTTCAAGCGATGAAGCAATTCTAGGGAGTGTTCCCTAGCGAAGGGCAGAACATTCCTGCGATACTGGCTTGGTTAGGACATTAAAGAGTGTACAGAAGCTTTACAAGTGAATTTTCGGCATCCTCTATTCTTTTATGTAAATATATACAGTAAAAGGACAATTTGCTTGGTCTTACAATAAACTAACCAATTTTAAGCAGCTTAATAAATAAGCAGTTGGTTAAGAAGGTAATTAACTGAAATGGAATTTATCCAAGAGTGCAACCTTCAGATTTGCTGAGTTGAAGTAAAAAGTTCTTTAAAAGAGAGTTCACATCATGTACTGTACACAAAGACAACCACCTTAGCACAGTACAGTGTGCACGTGTGCATGCAAGGACATGAGAAATGCCATTTTTCATGGCTAATCTAAAGCAGCTGAGAAGCTAATGCATTGCCAGATTTCCATTTGTTTAGAAGCTGGTATTTTAGCAACCCAGAAGGCATAGATTTCCACTGTAGCCCACCTGGTGGTTTGGGCACAACACAGCACATGAATTTGCTACACAAATTCTAGAGGTGGAAAAGTAGGCCAGACTCATAGAAAACCCACATCCTTACAACGTGCTGTAGCTTTGAATACATTAAATAGACTGCAGACCCCATGTTGACTAAAATTATCCAGACAATCTAATTAGGAGGAAAAAACCACTATTAAAAGCACAAAGACAATTTTTAAGGTTTAAACAGAGTCATACAACACAATGCATTTCAAACGACACTGAGTTATACTTAGAACCCATCTTCATATACATTTATTGAAAACATGTTAGTGAAACTACTTTAAATGTTTTAACCAAAACCAGTTTGAAAATGCTAGACATTAGTTGATCGTGCACTACTTTGAGAGAAGTTCACGAGTCCAACAAATGAGAGTTCAGGGTTTTTTTCTTTCAAAAAACTCGTTTTGAAAGCTTTCAGCAACTCTGATGTAGCACACAGCTTCAGGACATCCCTTATAAATAAAATGAGAGTAGAAATGCATTTTCATTTAAGTGAATCGACCCATGCACTACAATCCTGAACTCATTCCAATGATTCATGCTTCATTCATTTCTTCCTGCGTTCTGCTGACCAAACAATGGAAAGTATCCATAATTCTCGAAAGTTGATATGTAAACTTTTGGTCATTTCACTTTGTCGTCACCAGGTGCAAAGGTTCAATCTAGACTTCCAGCCAGGCAACAGCATCACTAGGGATTCTGGGCTCTATCAAAACCTTCTGTTTCTTTTTTATTAATTATCTGTAATATATAAATCAGTGAAATGTATTCTGCTTAAGGAAAATAATATACCCCTGTAAAACTATCATATGGCCACTTATTAAACTTTTCCTAAAACTTCTACTGGAAAAGAGGGTTATCACATTTTTCCTGTTGATGAACTGGGACAGTTAGGGTGACTGCACAAGGGAACTTACAGGCACTATTCCTTCAGTGCTACTACATCCCTAAAGAGTTGTCAAAAGACAGCGCTGGATACAAGGAGATGCTGGCATTGGAAGTTAGGAAGGTAAAGTTTCCAAAACCACCGCAACTTCTCTTCACTAGTGGGTAATCAGACTGTGCTCTGGTTAGCCCAGGTATCTGCATGGGCTTGGCCGCTCTGGGACTCCAAGCTCACCCCTCTCCTCCATCAGGGCTTCCAACACCCTTCTTCACAGCCTGGCCCCAAGCAGCCTCCACGCTTCATATGCAAAACTGGTACATGAAACTTATCTAATCTCCAGCTGCTTTTACACATTCCCTCAAGATTTCTATTATCTGCAGGTACTCTGAGCCGCTTGATTAAATCCCTCACAGATTCAAGAAACATAGAAAAGCAAAAGAAATTCCTATCTGCAAGTACTTCACTTTTGAGAGCAACAAAGAGCAACATACTCACATGCCCACAAAAATGTCCACAATCTCACCTGCATTTCAATGAATAAGCTGCTGTGTGATATCAAGCGAGATTTTCACTGTTTTAATCACATCATTACTAACAGAGACAAAGATTAAAGGCGAAACACCTTGCTTTACCACTCCCAGAATTTCATTCTTTCCAACATAAAAATAGTAATTAGCAAGTGTTCAGTCACTCTACCCAGGATAGTGCCCAATCTGTTAGAGAAAGCTGGAGAATGCATACCAGGACGCAGCAAATTAGTCTGGTAGTACTGTAGCAATCTACTGAAAAACAAACTATTTTGATAATTTGACAATTCCCTCCATTTGTTCCTCCCTTCCCCCAAGAACAAGAGCATAGCTAACAGAAAAGCCTATTCTAAATGACACTTCTATCCAATTAAATGTCAATACTCATTATGCTTGAACTGTATGCACAACATTGCATAAAAGAGCCTCTCGAATTCCGCTGCTCCCTTTCTCTGCTTTGGGTTTGAAGTAGGACAGGGCAGGAAGTCTGGTATCTGCTTTTCCTCACTCCTGTACGAAACATTTCAGCAAACACAAAAACAGCAAGGTAAAATTCATTAGTTTGAGATTACAATACTTACTGGCATAGTTTAGAATTCATATTCATTAAAAAAGTAGTTCTTAGAAACCATGTCATCAAGACTGCCAATTACTCTGAACCTAAAACCTTTATGTCCTCCTTTTCCATGCCTAGTCATTTTTCACATGAAGAAAGTAACTCTTCCATCTTCACTATCCAGGACTCTAGATTAGATCAGACCAAGAAGATGCTAAAAAATTTTTGGAGAGAAAAAATAGATACCAAAAAAGGACAAATGGACTTACAGATTCCAAACAGTTCAATATAGTTCATTTCAACCCATTAAGTTTCAAATTTATTCTTAGTGAATACCTGTCCACACCACATTACAAGTGGCAGCCTAATAAACGCACTGGGTTTCCATAGTACATCCTTTCATAGTAAATCAGATCTCTTTTTTCAATTTTTTGATCAGTTTTCTAGACTGTCTTCAGAGAGGCTGAAGAAATACACCCAATACACTAGAAGTCTGCAGCTAAGGAAAAGCTAGAATTCAGCAGGTTCAGCCTATTTCCCTTTTCCCTGCAACAATCTTACTGGTCATAATTTGAATGACTTCAAAGAGAACAGAAAACTTCCTTCCAGCAAGCTCCTGCCAGCTTAAGGCTGAGTACTCACTGACCTGATGGTAACAGTACAGGACTTTTGCATCACTTCCAAATGATAAAAACAAAATGTCCAGAGTCCACCGGCCTTTAGGAAAAGGCTTCATATTGAGTGACTACGGTTATTCACAACAGATACAAACCCATCTGTCCTACAGATGATGCACTGAACCCACAAACAGACCCTGAAACATCATATGAATTTGTGCCACCATACTGTTTCTGACCCGGAGACCTTTCCTTTGCGGGTGATACTCAGGGGTTAAGGGAAGTTTTATGAAATAACAGTCACACATAGATTTGAACAAGATGCATGAAGAAGTTTACGTGACGTTTCAGAGATTATTTTGAGCGTAAGTCTAGAAAGTTCCTCTATGACAGCAATATTCCCATATGCATCGCAACAAACCAGAAAAAACAACACCTATTCCTCTATTAAGCAATAAACTATAACTGATCTTTGGGAGTCACCTGGAACATTGTGCAACCACTTTATAGAATGGTTTAGGAATGGCATGCCATGGTGTGAAGAACACCGCAGACGGCTTCAGCTAGAAATGCCTTTACTAAGTAAAGATATTGGTATAGTTTAAGGCCTGTAATATGAAGACAGAAGTTGATGGCAACCACCAGCTACAGCAGTGGCCACCTTGTGAGCCAGTGAAGACACGCAGAAGGAAGAGCCTCTGCATGCAAGGCTGTGGTCACCGCACCGCTATATAACCACTTCAGCCAGCGCCATGGACAGCAAAGAAACACTGCACCCGATTTAGCAACAGCCCATGCTCCTGGAATAAGCATTTTAGGATGGAAAATGGCAAAGCTAGCAGGGGAAAAAAAACACAACTATTTATAAAAAAAAAAAAACACACCAAACCCTGTGGAAGGGCAAATAGCTGAAGCAGTCAGAAAAGGATAAAGCTGCCAGGAAAAAGAACTAGGAAGAGGAGCACTGTTTAAATATCACAAAATGGTGAATGTAACTATCCTCCTATATTAAAAGAATATTATAAATTAAACAAATATGAAAATGCACTGATAAGACATAAAACCACCTTGTTTGCTAGTATGCAGCTGTCAACTCATGATATCTGGAGGCATTTATCATGTGGAAATACTACCAGGAATAAATAAAGAAGTTTTCCAAGCGAGTTTTACCTCCAATATTTTAAACTCGATTATATTCATAACCTACTGTTGCTTGAAAACAGCCTTAAAAAATGGCAATCCATAACCCTCATGCAGATGATTACTACATCTAAGTCTTTTCATTCCTGGAGAGCTGGATCTCTTATTCTTGGTTTCATGACTCAATGCTATAATAAGATGTAATAAATGGAGACTATAATGAAATATTACTAAAATATCTTCTTGATAGAAACTTCTCAAAATAAATTTGCAGTAATTTTTTAAATGTGTTCCTAAAGTAGTTTAAATAGATTTAAATAGATTTTTCATTAAAAGAAAATTGTGGCTCCCATACAACTCTAAGATTAGGAAGCCTAAATATTTACTCACCAAAAGAAAAAAGGGCTGAAATCAGTGCAAGTTCAGACAAACGAAAACCAGAAGCACCAGGTGATAATAACAAGTTAGTATTTTATATCTTGCTTAAGAAAGGGAAAAAAAAAACCCAACCCAACAAACTCCAAAGTAACCCAAACTACTTCTTACAGTTTTTCTCAGAAGTATCAAGGGGTGACTAAATTTGATTCTCCTTTGCTATATGACTCCAAAAAATTCTTCTTTACGTATTAAAAAAGGAGTTTACCATCCTCTACAGGCCTAGTAGAAACTAAAAGCTCTTTAATATCTAAAAGGAGCCTAGTAATCTTCAAGCCTTTAATAACAATGTACAACTGCCTATAGCTAGAATAGCCTAGTACAGTCCTTTCAGGACACTAATTACTAACAGCTCTAAACTTGAGCAACAGCCTGACGACACACGCTGAGGCAAGGAAATGGAGCAAGTGAGTTAGGTTTTGACTTCAGCTTTTCCCTCTACAAATAGGAAGGGTTTTTAATACAATTTAAGAAGACAGAAAGAAAAAGAAATTACATGTAAAAAACAACTGCTGGTCTTCAACAGTCGTATGCAACTAGGCGGATAAAATTGGGGTAAACCACCGAATACTGAAGAGTTACACGTTTTAACTTGGTGTGGCTGTAAATGAAAAAAAGTCCCACATCCTGTACACCGTACAAGCCTCAACAACCATTATCTGAAGAGATCAACAGAAAACATACCAACAGAGAAAATCTGTGGGCTAGCTATTAGCCCCTTGAGCACCCACAGATCAATACTGCCGCACGCAGCAGGATCTTCACGTCCAGAGCAGTTGGCTGAATTGGCAGCTTTAGTTCCAGCCGTGGCATCTGTGTTGTGAAGCCTTTGAAGCTGAAGGCAGTGTGAATTGAAAACAAACTGGCAAAATTCGGAAAAAGCTTTTATTCTCCTCGTAGCCAACTTCAAGTTGAATTTTGGCTGGCACTAGAACTGAAGTATTAGACAGAGGGAGGAAAGTTGTCTGTGTATATTCTGTTCAGAGTTGCTAAACCAAAGCCAAATGATCTTCAATAGACTTAAACACAGCAGATGCTAATTCTAAGGCTGAATATAAGCAATTGGACACTTTCCATCAAAATTAGTTTTTAATCAGGAATGCCATTTCCACAAAATAAGAAATTTTCACATGGAAAAATTCGATTTTGCCAAAAAACACCAATTTTTCCGCTGGAAACATTAAAATAATGCCTGCCTGGCTACCTGCCTGGAAAACGTCTGTCAACTCCGCTTCCTCCTCCAACAGAACACAAACCGAGGGAAGTCTTCCAGCAGCACTGCCCAGAGAAGTGACCTCACTCCATCCATGCCCCTGGCTCTCAGCCACTCCTTTTCCCAAGCCCCCGGACATGAGAGCGGAGCAGGTCATCTCTTTGACTGCTTTTGGGGTGTGCACTAGAGAGAGACCCCAAAGCACGTCTGACCACTAGAGCGAAAAGCTCTCCACACAGGGCGAGAGCAGCTTTGCTGTTGGACCTGCCCAGTAGCAAAAGAATCATCCTATTCATATCATCCAAAATTTTAAATTCTCCTTTTATTTATTTATTATTAAAAGCTCTCATATTTTTACAGCTTCGGCGCAGCTCAAGTACTTTTCTGACTCGCCTCTGCCTCTTCTCAAAGATTATCTTTATAGGAAATAGTTTCCATTTTCAAACCAGCTCAAGAGGACTAGATGTTCAAAATTATTTGAGTGAATCTGGCAATGAAAATATCACTCATGTTCAAGTAATTAAGCAGTTAAATCTGATAATAATTCATACACAATGAAATTAAAAAAAATAAACAAATCACAGTTTTGGGGGCTTAGTTTCTTTAGCAAAGTAGCTTAAAAAGGTCTAAGCTCCCCAGATTTGTAAACTGAACAAACCTACTTTGTAAAAGGACAATTTTCAAAGATCTTGACCTGAAAATGACAGGAGAGTTCTACCTGTAGGTCTTACAAAGTGAAACTCAAAGCTAAACCAAAAGTTCTCCAAAACTGTGGCATACTGACCTCAACAGTCGCACCTCATCAGCGGTTATGACATGACAAAACATTTAGGCCAGACTGCAGGTTTCACGCACTTCTCTTCATATATTCTGAGTTTTGTAAATTGTTAAACTATAATAAATTTTGTACATAAATGAGTAAGAGAAAAATTACCTTCATGTGTATTTCTAACAGAGTTATCTAAAAATGCTTTTCCTTCTGTGATTCATTTCCTTCATTTCAAACTAAATTGATAAACTTACAGGAGCATATAAGGCTTCTTTAAAAAAAGTATTGGAAGAAAACATAATGCAAGAGGAAAAATGGGATCAAAACTTACATAAAAGCTTACAATTCTTACCAGGGTTCACCAAAGTAGAATTTTGAAAGAACTTTGAAGTTTTATTTTTTGTTTCTGAATATGACTGATTTGTTCCTTATAGCTTTGTTCTTTATAGAATTACACAGTAAGACTTGGAAGTTTCCACAAAATTAAGTTAACAAAAATAGCAGATGTTATTAATGATGTGAAAAGCAATATCACACTGTCAAGGCTAACTATGAATATACTGCAACAACAACAACAAATCCCTACCCAAAAAGTAAAAGCACAAAGTTGTAGCTACACAACTGGAATGGACACAAAACCGAAAAAGGATTTTTTAATGCACTACAGCACCAAAATGAAGTCACACCATGTTACTCAAGAGAAACTAAAATTCGGTGACAAACTCTGTTTTTATATACTATTCATCTCAGCCCACCCAATTACATCACAGACCTTTAATGAGAAGTTAGATTCTGTTTACTAACATAATAGTGAATTTTTTTCCAGCTACAGGGTATACATTTCCTATATAAAAACAACTAGCATCATTGCATTTAATAAAACATCTGACTGAGACAATTTATCTAGCCATTTCACTTGGAGCTGAGAATTTCTAAAATCAGCTGTGATTCAGAATCAGCAAGAAGCTTTCAATGTTCCTGGTTTGAGATGAGTTAATTCAATTATTCTATAATTTACTGAATTTATTTTTAGTAGGAAAACAACTTCTACAATCTCCTTCAAAGTATGCATGTTCAGGAACACAACAGAGGCTTTAATGCTTCTTTATCATATTGGCTCAGTTCGGTATGAAGTTTCATGTCCACTGAAAAAGGCGGCACATAACCACGTTACAAGCCAATTAATCAACTAAAAACAAAGCAATAAAAGAACCATCACAGCTCCATCTGGGATAAAAAACTGCCGCGAAGGGCAAATGAACACACGCATGCAGAGTTAGTGTGTGCTGAAGTTAAAGAGCAAGAGGCTATTAAAAGGAGAAAGTACGACAAAATTATAAAAGGCTATTTATAAGCTTAACGTCACAGCACTATTTATCACACTGCTATTCAGGGTTTCTCTTACATATTTACTGCTTTTAAGCAAGAACAAAACCCTGAATGCAGTTTTATCACCTGCATGTTGCAGGGTCTTCAATTTCATTTACTTACTTACTTTGCTGCTCCTGAGAACTTTCATCTGGCCAAATCAATTTCCTGAGAGGAAGCTACCACATCCCTCCTGCCACAACCCAACACGGGAAGAGCCCATAGGTCCTGACGACGCCTTGACAGTAATCAAATTACATCTTATTCTTCTTCGTAAAACGATTGGAGGTCTGGAAGTGGCCTGCCAAAATATCTGCTCTGCCACTAGAACCGTAAGATCGTTCAAATCTCCACCCTGAGCCTCTTCTCCGCGTTGCAGTCTGCAAGCACACAGTTCCTGTGCCTCAGCTGAGAGCCTGGGGGAGAGCTCAGTTTTGGTTTTTTCTCCAGAACCATAAATGCCAACCTGACTGTAGCCACAGCCCCACAGGGAAGTCCACACGTCAACACAGCAAACCTTCTCAAACTCATGGTATGAAAGATCAGACCAATTTTGTTTTGATTTTTTTAAACAGAGCCTAATTCTACGAAAATCAGGCTGACAGAGGTGGTTATAGATACCTACTCACTAAGCTTTGAATAAGTGAAACACAAATCAACTATTCCACTACATTGCCTGTAATTGACAACTACTCATTCATAATAAAATAATCAAACCATAAAAGTTGCCGTCCAAAGAAGTCTTAATTAAATGAGTAATTTAGCTTTATATGCAACAGTCAATCTCACGCTACTTGCACAATAACATTAGTGTTAAAAATGAACACGTTCTTTTACTGTTCAACTGCATACTGGAGGGACTGAGACATCCTGGCCTTTAACAATTTTTTCCCACTGTTATAAAATAAGGATATAGCATTATTTTTTCTCTTTGAAGTCAAATGACTGAAGCAGCAGACTGATTTCAGAGCCTTCTCTCTAAACTAACTCACCTTCCAATATACAGGAGATTTACAAAATGCTTAGCAAAAACCCATTTGGATGGTGTCTTCCACTATATTGCGGTTAACAGATACTATTGTAACTGGGCAAAAGCAGTTATAATCCGCAGGCTGGTAGAAACCAGAAGTTTGCAAGGCTGTTCCATCTTTACTGCAGTCAGTTCTCAGTCAGTTCTCTTTGCTCCTCCATGCAAGCGTGAAGCTCCCAAGACCCAGCTCTTCTGAGCCAGGGACTGTGCAAGGCAGCAGGCCTGGATGACAGATTCTAACCAAGTCCCTCAGTGCTCTCAGTTCTCCTTGCTTCTACTGAGAAAGCACTTTAAGTAATAATGGATGATTATGCTAAATGTCTATCTGTTTCAAATCTGTAACAAGCATTTGAAGCATGCGGTAGTCTATGCAAACCTGACAGCAGAGACCTAACACAAGGCTGAGTGAGCATGTTTTCAGGAGAGTTGGCATGCTACAAATGCCAGAAAGGGATTTCATAGTCAAAACAAAAAGGTAATGTAAATCTGCAATAAAAAACAAGCTTATTCACAATACAAACGATTTCCAAGGAACACACACTTTAAGTAGCCAATCTGCAGTAAATGCCTAAGCAACAGTCACAGTATAAAACTCACCCTGCTACCATATTCGTACCCCTGTACCAAGGGTGAAATTCTGTCTCCAAGGCTATTTGACAAGCATCTCAGTAAGCCAAGAAGTCAATGTGCTTTTATGATAACACTATTTGGAAATTCAGTACAAGCTATTACGTAGACAGCTGACATTTACCCCAAAACCCCTATCAAAGACAGGGCAATAACTCCTCACAGTCAAAACTAAGCATGGAAATGATGCTGCAGTTTTTAAATCTAGGAAGTAATTATTTCCTCAGGTGTCATTGTGGTCTGTGCCAAAGACAGTAAAGGACTTAGTAAGTAGGCATATTTCTGCACAGCATTTCAGTTCTCAAGGATCCATACATACTAAGTGACCCACACTTCCAGTGTGCACTGCTACGTGGAGACATCAATCTCTGACAAAGAAACTCTGAAACTCCTCCAAGCCTGTGGAGACAAAAAGATTCAAGTCTTTTGACAGAAATTATAAATTTAAGTGTCCTAATGAGGAAAAGATTTGCAGAATGTACCCAAGTTTCGCAGCTTTTTGTCCTTTTGGTAAAGGTGAGAATTAATATCTTTGCTGTTTTCTATAAAAGCAGTGGAAGAGAAGCTGCCAGCAAGTAAAATCATCGCTTCCTTAAATACCTTTCCTTTGAGGCTCTCATTGAACACTTTTTTCTGCTCAAATGCCAAGCAGTCAACATTTTGGGACAGATTCATTTCCCTCTTCTAAAAGGGAACAGAAGCTACTGTGGAAAAAAAAACCAACAACAAAACCAACCAAACTCTCAAAATACAGAGCACAAATGAGTATCTGTGCAGTGTCTCCCTCTGAATAATACCATGTGCAGAAACTGTCATTGGTAGAAGGAAGAATCATCTAGAATTCGACTTGGTGTCAGCCATCCCAAAATTACAGGCCATCCTTAGAAAAAAGTGCGCTATTAGATCAGATGTGATCAGTCTCCACTAGTGCCAGCTTGCACAAATGAGAAATCATACCTGAAAGGTCCAATTCTGGGCTCCCCAGTTCAAGAGAGACAGGGAACTACTGGAAAGAGTCCAGTGTAGGGCAACAAAGATGATTAAGGGATTGGAGCATCTCCCTTATGAGGAAAGGCTGAGAGAGCTGGGACTCTTTAGCCTGGAGAAGAGAAGGCTGAGGGCAGACCTTATTAATGCTTACAAGTATCTACAGGGCGGTTTACTGGATGGAGCCAGACTCTTTTCAGTGGTTCCCAGTGACAGGACAAGGGGCAACAGGTACAAACTGGAACATGGGAAGTTCCACTCAAATATGAGGAAGAACTTCTTTACGGTGAGGGTGACGGAGCACTGGAACAGGCTGCCCAGGGAAGTTGTGGAGTCCCCTTCTCTGGGGATTGTCAAGACCCGCCTGGATGCAGTCCTGAGTAATATCCTCTGGGCAACCCTGCTTTGGCAGGAGAGTTGGGACTAGATGATCTCTAGAAGGTCTCTTCCAACTCCAACAATTCTGTGATTCCGTGATCAACTCAGTAACCAAACTTCAAAAATAATGAATACAATGCAAGAACCTAGCTTAGTTTCCCAAAAGCTCTAGAAGAGCTTACTCCATGCATTGATGTTTCATTTAACAGAAAATGCAGTTCTAAAATTTCCCAGTACAATTCTTGCTTATATTCAGAGTTCATGAAGTCACAATAAAAGGCTACGGCTCACAGGCGAAAGTATCAGCACAGACTTGTAGAGAAGTAAAAACAAGTTACAATAATGAATATTTAACTTTTATGAATACCGTTATAGACAATAAAAAAATTCCATCAATTTGACAATATAAACAAGAAAATTTTCTCAATATATGTTCTCATTTTATGAAGACAGACATGGTCTCTCTTGGGAGAACCCTTCTTCTAGGAATATTTGACATAAAATGCAAGTTTTTTTGTTTCACCCAAGTACGTGCTATCATCCCTGAAAGAAATAATAGATAGTGGACAGTGGAGATAGCACATCATTCAGTTTATGTTTTCAGACATTCAAATGTGGCTACTAATAGCACTTTAAAAGTCATTAGGCATCATTAGGCAATTTAAATAATATACTAATTAAGTAATCTTAAAATAGCCTGGCTCTTGTTCCTGTTGTTTTCCCTGGAAAGGCAGGTACAAACATGGGTCAGATTCACAAACTGATGGTTACAGATTCAGATTCAGAGGTTGATGCAGTAGCCATGCAGAAACTGCAAAGGTAATTATTTATTAGTGAAACCATGAGTTCTGTACCATTCTGCTTCTTCAAGTATTCCAGACCTCTGCCATGTCCCTTCTTCACCTCTCCCGACTATAAGAGTCCCTCTTCTAACAGAAGATGGAACGGCAACAGAAATTCCCAAAATGTCCCCTAAAACCACAGAAAACCACAGAAACACCAAACCTGGAGGCAAGATTAAAAACCATCCCCAAGAAACAAGAACCATGCCCAAGTCTCCTCCCAAGCTTAAAATAGAGATGCCAGGGATACCTGTAGTCAGAGTAACACCACAGGCATAAGGTGCCCGATACACTCTGCTGAGATGCTTTCCACATTGTTATAAATGGAAGGGATGGATGGCAACATCATCACCTACACAGCATTACCAAAGTCATTAATAGGCTTTTGAATTTCACAGATTTTAACATGAGGTACAGAAAGATTCCCACACTATCAGAAAAATCTGTAAAGGACCTGCATAGTCAAGTGTCTTCCACTTAACAGTCTCCCAGATGCACAAATTATGAGTTAATTCTGGGTTTCAGAACTTAGCCCTGCCTCATTTTTCTGTCATCTTCACCAACAGAATTAATTCAACGCCTGTAATACTTAGCGACGACCTCCTTCAAAACAAGACTTTCAGGAGGAGAGAAATCCCTGCAGGAAAACTGTTTAAGTACAAGTCTATTCTCAACAAGCACAAACATGTTGACAGTGACACGATACAGCTTTCCAGTAGCAAAGTTTTCTGATAACATAAAAAGAGAAGAAAACTTACAGCTTCTATCAAGCACGAAGAGACACTCAGAAGATAAAAGATTACATTCATTTTTTTCTTTACGGTGGAAGTATTTAGTGCATTGGGAAGGAACACCTCAATGCATCTCAAAGCGCGCTGAGAAGGAACAGTCTTACAACATACAAATGAATCTATGAAGACAGCATTAAAAAGTGATGAGCTCTGCTGGTCAGGACACCTGCACTGCTTTTCTCGGGCATTATGTTTAAAAACTCTTTTCATTCATGTTTTCTTACATTTCTTTCATTCATTCTTGCTTTCTTACACCCTCTTCTTTAGGCACTCTTTTAATTACACTTGGCTTCCCCAAACTATTTGCTGCCTTCTGCGTTACATGACAGAAAGTGAAACTTCTACCTCATATGAGAATCACTATTTTTTTTTCCCCCTGGAGGCAAAGACACGATATCATAAAAATTATGCTATTATGTGACTTCTTTTATTACAAGGCAGCACCAGTAATACTGCCTTAGACTGTTTACTCCTTTTTCACTATCTAGAACACTTTTTCATTATCTAGAATTCATATCCTTAAAAAAAGAATACACTAAGCTAAAAAGCTATTTAGCTAAGAGCTAAACTATATTATCTTAGAAGTGCAGTTTATTTATATTGCCTATGAAAAATATTTTTCCTCCCAACTGCTGTAAAGATAGGTTCCCAGGGTTTAGATAAGAAAATTTAAGAAGTTCCATTTAATACCACCATAAAATACAAAAGCAAATGGTCTTTCGTTGTTGTTGATTTTAGTTAATTCTTCCATGCTGTATTAACACTAACATTACCCTAACATTCAAAAAGATTGTTTGTTAATATGTTCTAATGGTGTTTTACAAACACGAATGCAATCTAACATTACTGAAGCACTTCTGAAGGCATCACCTATAACATCCCAGAATTAAAATGCTAAAGAAAAGGGACATATGGCAGGGTATGGAATGTGCACATTAACAAAGAAACCAAGTAAACTGGGTTCTTCTATTTTCTAGTGTCTATTCACACGCACTTTCCCCTGCCAGCAGCTCTGCAGCTCAGCCCGGTTCCCCTGGAAGCAGCTCCAGGAGCCACAGGCGAAAGCAACAGGAGTGTTGCTCTGTGGAGCAGCGTCTCTCTGCACGGTGGTACCACCGCTCAGGGGCACAAAGCTCTTCTTCACGCTCCCGCTGATGTTCAGAAGAGACATTTTCCAAAAATGAAGACACTACTATCACACAAGCACCAGCCGTATTCGCTGACGGGATGCGATTACTTTCTTTCTGAATAGCAACATGTTCTCATCCCAATTTTGCAGATCAGATTCAGTTCTTCTGGGGGACCAAGTCTTTCACTACAAGTACTTAAATAATGACTTCAGGAAACTCAGTGTTTCTGAAAATGCCATGGGAAACTGAGTTATCAACAAGCCTCATCTTAACAAAGATGTAGGCGACAACCCAGAATAGTAAGGCATATGAAGATTCAGAGTGCCAAGCTAAAACCAAGTCACTAGCCACTTAGTTCAGTTTTCCCACTTAAGTCCTTCCAGATATAATTAGTAGATCCATGACAAGATGAACAAGCTTCCCATATTATAAAGAAGCAAAAAACTTCAACCTATGAAATGGAGAGGTTCCTTTTCCCATTATGGAATAATAAACCTGGGGGCAGACGTAGAAACTGCATTCTTTAATAGCATACCAAGGAGATCTGAATACGTTACATTTGCGTTATGGTTATAGGGAGCACTCTAGCTGACAAAGTCCTTTCTGAATTCCAGCCACCATACTGGCATTACCAATACTGACTTCCGAACCAGTACGCTTCAGCAAGAATCTGTGGCTATGGACTGGCAAATACCGACCAGTCATCAAGATGCAACTGTGCAGTTGTTGAAACAGGCTGCCAATATCAAGAGTTCAGCAGTCTCAGAACTGCCAGGAAACAGAGTAACACCACCACCATCCTGGCCTACTGTGAAACTGTTGAAACCTTATGTGGAAAAATGCAACAGTGGCATATAATTTATTCCCTAGATCACGGCAAGGAGACCCTGGTGACCCATGACTGGAAAGATTTCTGTGGCTCCAGGAAGTTGCAGAGTAGAAACACAGAGCCTAATGTGTCCCTTTACAGCCCAGTAAAGGTTTGAAAAGTCTCAGCCTTGTCCGGTCCTGGAAAAGGTGCTCTCCTCTAAAGTCAGTGCTAGCAGGTCCAAAACTGGAGACTGTGAAGCCAGAGAACAAGAGATGTGGTTCCAGCTGGATCACTCGATTACTGAGCTGGGGCTGCTGGGAACATTACCCACCACTCGTGAAACAGCAGGTAGCCAGTGCCGTACACCGTGTCACTCCTTCAGCATTAGTGAAGATCTGAGTGTTCTTCAGTTCTGAGTATTCAAAGGAAAGAAATGAAACAAAGCTTGTGCTTTCCAGATTCAGGAGCTGGTGTCAGGATGCTCTGGCAATTTCTTAAGAAGGAGCGTGATGTTACGTGCATCAGAGCGGGGCAATGGTAAAGAGTTTATTACCATCATCTTTTCGAAAAGTAGCTCCCACTCTCCAGGAACTGGCACAGCATGTTTATTTACCAGAAGGTGACCCAAAAAAAATCTCTCAAAGAAAGAGAACTTCTCAGCAGCCAAGAGTATAAGGAATCTACAATGCCCATCCGAGAATGTGCTGTTCTCAGACTCTGAAAGCTGGAGCCCAGAGAGCAGAAATCCCTGCTCTTTAACACAAAACTAGCAAGAAGCTCGTGTCTGCTACCGACAGGCAGGCAGACTGCTAGGAGTTATTCTGAATCTTTACGAAGGATGTAACATGAGCTTTATTAAATAACAGACGTGTCCATCTGTCCTCTAGAAGTATATAAAGAGAAACACAAATTAGAATTTCTTCACAGTGTTAGATCATCCGCCTTTCTCTAAGAAAATCTGCTGAAAAAAACAGAGAGAAATGAAGAGGTGCCAACTAGACTGAACAAGTGCTGACAGAGCTCATGAAAGTGCAGAAAAATCTCATCTAGCTCTCAAGAAATCCAAAATAAGTAACTGAGGAGCACGGATACCCAAACCTACAGCTTATACATATTTTGCAGTAGGCTTTGTGTTTTAACAGATACATAGGCTCCGCTACATCTCTCTGGCACATGGTGGTCACTACAGTAAAATAACTTACACCAATGACTGACCACTAATATTTTTGCCACTATATATTCTATTAAGCCATTTTGTGAACTTGCTGTTACACTGCTCTGAAACATGATATGGGAAGATATCAGTAGCCGGAGGAGGAGTAGCCATGCTACCATTACATGGCAAGTTTTAATAATATCGCAAACCTGGTTCTTACATCTCATTTTGCAATTCCACGGACAGTTGAATTTTCAGTCTAAACCATGAGGGACGTGAAAGGTCTTAAAATTACAGTAGTTTGAATGTTTATCTGAAATTCAGCTTTGCAGTTAGCTTGCTTTCCTGTTTTGTTGACTTCACTAAGAAACTCCTTTCAGTTTTCTGCTGAATATGATTGATAGAGAATTTAAGAGAATACAAAAATCGCTTTCCAGAATAACTGGATCAGAGTTAAGGGAGATCAGAGAGCCTAACCGAAATGCTTGTTTTCAGAACACTTACAGATAAAAATGTGACATCTATGGAAAGTACGTAAAATCTAGGCAAGGCAGCAAGGGAGAAATAGAAAACTGACTATCTGACAGCAACATTTAGGTAAAGAGAACACAACCGCCATCTCCACTGGCAGCAATTCAAGAAAAATATTACCTCAGGAATCCAAGAGCAACTCCTGAATGAAGAGCATGCCTTCCTTTCAGCAGGGAAAAAGAGAACAGCATTCAAGGGCTTATGGAAAAGGGACGGGTGGTAGGACCCACGTTACCGGCAGGTACCAGCAGTACAGAACGGATACTGGCTAAAAAGACATTATAGGACTACTGAGAATAGGAGGAAGGCAACAGTAAGAGGTCTCAGGCAGAGGAGCGTTGCCAACCTTATGACATGGGCATCAGATCCCCAAATGCACACATAATAAGGTCTTAGGATATTTTGGGAGAAGGTGTAGAGATCATGGAATATAACCCCACAAAAAGTCATATTTATTTACATTTTACGTGCCATAGAACAGTGTGTTTTCCATTTCTGATCTGGGATTCAAGAGATTGGAATTAAAACAGTCCACCTTCATCAGGGCAATCCTGGTATTAAAAGTTTGGAAAATAACCTATTTGCTGAAAAAAAACCCCCTAATAACGAATGATCATTTGTAGCCTGAGTGAGGTCATGTTTGTTTAGGTGCATTAAGTTCAGATTTTTGTTTTACTTCATGGTTTCATCTTTGAAAGAACCAAAGATTGACCCTTTTGTCCTATAAACAAATGGAAATTTTGAAAGCCAATAACCAGGATTATGATGACCAGAAAGAAGGCAAGGGCAACACAGTGAACTACAGCTCATATGATTGACCAGAAGGTAATTAATATCATTCATTTCTGAAAGGACGTACACAGCTAAATCTCAAAGCCAAGCTGTAGAAATCATCTCAATGGTCTTCATCGCACTGCTAAACAATGTCACTTTTTCTATAGCTTTCTCCCAAGTAAATAAAGGGAACATAGTTTACATGTTTTGGTTTTTTTTAACAACAACAAGAAGATATTTTTAGGTTAGCTTAAACATTTTGAGATTTAAACACATGCAGATGCACCATTACATACAGGTTTGAATTGAGCCAGAATGTCTATTTACCCAGCACCATGGGAGCATGCAAAACCAAATTTAGATGTGAATTCATATTTTTTGTGGGCCTTAACCTAGGCTCAGATCTGAAAACGCCCATCTTTCCAGGTAACTTAAGTTCTGATGTATATTTCATCATTTCAGATTCAGTTTAAAATCTGTAGAGTAAAACAAACCCCCCTCCCTGCTCAAAAAAACAAAAACAAAAACAAAAACCCAAAAAAACCCCACCACACAACAAAACAAAAAAACCCAAACAAAACCACAAACACTTTTATGCTGCTATTAATAACTTGATTGCAGACTAATCAAAGTGCATCTCTGTAGACTAAGGAAAAGGGTGGGATTATTTAGTGCATTTGTTTACAGACAAAGAACGCCTTGTGATTTCAGGGACATGGAAAACAAAATTATTTGTTGTGAAGGTAACTGGTCCCTGCTGGAAAGACACTATGAAAGCAGATACAGCTATATTACACCTTTTTTGTTGCCAATGATTCTACCAAAATGGCTTAAGTCTTTAGAATTTCACTCTGAACAGGTATCATACTGTGCTACCTTGGAAACCACTGATTTAAATAATTATTTGAAACTTATATGTATCCAACTCCAAGAGCTTATCAGTCTAATCCTCATGGTAATTATTTAATAGGTATTTCCAAATGATGGTACAAGTTTGACTAATGATGATTCACAAAATGATTTAAATAGGAGGTTTCCAACATGTCCTGAGGATGTCAGGTTCCACCTCCTGCATACATGGAGAGATGGAGGCTTCTACTGATGTTGTTATTGACCACATTATAAGAAAGAGACAAACAAGCAGCTTTGGAAAATATGTTAAACAATAAGGGGAAGAAGGGGAGAGGTTAAGGGAAAAAAGCGGCAGAGATCAGATTTTCTAGAAGTAGGATGGAATCAAGTCAGAGCCTTAATTAGACTTTACTCTGATGAACTCTTTATTTTGACATAACCTGGCAGCACAGCATTCCTGACCCACTCCTGAGTCTGGCCACTTATTTCCAGCCTTGCATCATCCTCTCCCTACTGCTGACATAGCCATTTGTACAGCCATATGGTAAACCAGAGTGGGGAATAAAGAAAGAACACAATTTTGGCAAAAATTAATTTTCAGTGAGACCAATTCCCCAATGTGGTTCATTCTGCAGTGGTGTAAGCACTACAGCAGGACAAGTTGGACAGCGGGTGGCTATGAAGACGGTGCCCTGGTTCTGGTAGCAATAGGGTTAATATTCACAAGGAGCTGGGACAGGACACAGGTATTTCATATATGCCCAGTATAAAGGCGGGCAGGGGGCAGAAATCACTGCTTGGGAGTGGGCTGGGCTCCGGGTTCCAGTAAGTGAGAGGGGGTACATTAACTGTGTTTTGTATGTTCCTCTATCAGCATTATTGTTGCCCTTTTCCTCCTCCCTTTGCTGCTCTGTTAAACTGCCTTTATCTCAACCCACGAGTTTTGCCTTTTTCTTCCGATTCTCCTCTCGTTCCTGTGAGCAAATTCCCACGTGGTTCTTTGCTGCCAGCTGGGGTTGAACCACGACAGTGGGAAGCTGCTTCTTTCGTGGTCAAAACAAGGAAAATGGAGTAAAGGTATTAGCATCCAGCCAAGAGAAGATCATTCATTTTGGTAAAAGCACTTTCAAGAAAAGAGTAAAAGAGTGGAGAATGGTGAAAAGGTGGGGGAAAACATAAAGAGAAATGCAAAACTGAAGTTTTACATTGTGTATTTACTTAATTTAAGGCAGAGCATGACCGGATGAAATGGGGTGACAGATACAGTAATTGATAAGATGAAACTATGTTCTAATTTTTTTTTAATGATGAAGCTAAACTGGGAACTTCTTGTGAAGAAAAAGTCTGAGGAAGTCAGCAAATTAAAAAGGGATGAAGAATGATGATAAATGGAATGAGATAAAGATGTAAAACCAGAGGGGCAATCATTTACAAAAAGAGACAACAACATATTCTACCCTGAAGCACCAGAGAGCAGAAATTCCATGTATCCTCCATCACTTCCACAGCTATATATGGACTATCACAAAGTAAGTCTGAATTTATCAAAAACCAAACTATACATCAAACCTAAGTTAACTTCCACATGTCAGCGCTGAAATAATGGCATTCTTTTCACATTTATCCAAATCGTTTTCCATATATACCTGACACTATTGCATCATTTCTCTACTTATCTGCTACTGACCCCCTTTAAAATCTGCTGCATTATTTAGGTCCCTTTCAGCACAGAATACACAAGGACTTGCATACAATACAGCAAACACTGACAATGAAGAATAGTTGGGAAGAGACAAGTGGCATGTGATTTGTTTTGTGGTGTCTGAATCATTAATTTGTACTTTGTTTCAGGAGGTGCCAGGGGAAAGATTAAGACTGTAGTGTTAACACGGATGATTCTGAAAAGGTCAAGTTTCCCAAAACGTTATGAAAATTCAGTGATAAACCATAGCCAAAGACATAATGTGGAAGAGGTGATGGAGACTGACAGAAAACTGCTGTAAAAGGCTCCCTGTACTGTTTCATCTGAAGGTGGTACAGTGTCTGGCGTATCAAAGAAAACTGAATGGTGGTTTATCAACGCACAAGTCAGGAAGTTTTATTGAAGCTGTACTTAACTATAAAAAGGCTTGAACAGAACACAGACTCAAGTGTCAAGTCTGGTCTAAACACCTCTTTTTGCTTGTGCTTTACAGAGGTCTTCAGAAGTACAAGGTGCTTCAATACAATCCATAATGAGCAGCAAGATGCATCATACTGTGTACTGGTGAAAGACTTGCACAGAACCTGGTATTTGCTGCACTTTCTCACTTCGAATTTATATACTCAGTAGGCGTACCAAAAAAAAAAAAAATCTCCTTTTATCCAAAGATCTCAAAGAGTTTTACTGGGAAACAATATTTCTCATTTATAAAGGAGTAGAAGGAGATGCAGAAAACTGAGTAATTTGCCTGTCATTACACAGTGACTCAGTGGCAGCAGCCCACACTGGTCATACATCTCTCGCTGTTCTTATCAGGTACTGGCATTAGAATAAGGTCTTTTATAATAGTTACATGCCATATGCATTAACAACATGATCCTCACAATTTCAAATGTATGCTTGTTCTTTCTTTTGCTATGAAAACGAACACTAAAGCTTATACAATGCACTCTATTTAGAAGATAACACACTAGTAGCTTCCTTTTTTCAGTCCAGTACTTCATTGCCTTAAAGACACTGGAAATGCTTTTGGGTTTACCATGAGCATATAAAGACAGTTACACTTTCTACAGAATGAAAGTTACAGCCATCAGTACCTACACGTTAAAACCAAACAAAACCAGGAAACTGATTTACACCCCGTTCATACGTGGCTCCACCCAGGAAGGTTCATTATTTGTGTCTTATACTTCTCCCTGTCATTCATCACTGTCAGGATTACCGAGTTCTGGATCTTTAATCTGATCCAACCACAGCCTTCAGGTTCTTATCTGCAGCGCACGCTGTGCCAGTCCTTTTGATGCACAATTCTTCTGCCCCTGGTATGAAAAGTGACGAGCTCACTGCGGGGGGTAGAGGGGGGGGGAAGGATGATGACAGTACAAATGAACAAGGAACAGCAATACATAAACAAAAGATAAATTGTTACAAGAAAGGTTAATTTATGCAACTCAAAGAAAAAATTTCCTCCAGTTAACAAGCAATCTTTAAATCCCACAGAACTTGGCATAAAGTCTATGATCCCTTTAGCATATCATCTTTGGCACACAATCACACAAAGCAGCTCAGGAAAGACTGGATTTTATCTTCATCAATGACTTTGGCAGACCTTTCCAGAACGACAGACTTTCCTGTTGTAATTGGTGCCGATACACTACTGTACAATTAGTCTCTCTAGCAGAAACTTTCACTTAAGTTTCTTATTGCATGTTCAGTTTTACTATTTGGCAGAATATTGCTGGAGTCTAGACTTTTAATTCACAATAATTTTTTCTTACCCTGCAGATGTCCAAGTGCAATTAGATAAACGCATATTGAAAATAATCATTGCCACTTTTGCCAACAAAAGACAAAGCATGATATTCTGATGTATGAAAATACATGAGAGATTAAAGATGTTCTACTATAAAGAATTTTATAATTGGTATAGAGCTTTCAGCACAGGCAGTAGGGGGTGGGGTAAACAAGGCCAAGTTGATTATGTAGCTGCTTGAGGATACATCTCCTACCTGAAAATACCATGTAGCTATACAAGGGCAGACTCCAAAGACCAATGCCCAGGTGCAGGTAAAGCAGAAAAGAAGAAACAGCAGAACAAAGATATAGAGTAGGATCTGCTCCCTCCCTTCCAAACTTCTGCCACAAACCTTTATCACACCCTGGCTACAGCATGGGATCATGAGAACTACTGAGATGGTGGTACTGGAATTAGAAGGGCAAAGGCATTTAAAAATGGACGAAACAATCTGCCTTTAGGAACTGCTGCAGAATTCCTACATGTTTGTGGAGCTGCATCACCTATACTCATGCTCTTAAGTTTCTCTTCTTAGTGGTAAGGGCCAAAACTTTTCCAAGTGAAAAATTTAACATATTAGTATTACTGTTCAGAAAGGTTCTGATGATGAACACAACCCTTAAGATGTCAGTGAGCGTACACACTCCTCTGAAAAGACAACATTTAGAATAATTCCATTTGAAAATATGCTTAGGAATCTGCACAGCCATAGAGAGAACCTTGCTTCAGAGGGTTTATGGTGCTCAAGGGATGTATTTCTGCTACACTCAGTGAGAAGATTCAAGGACACATGGGCTTAACTATACGCATCTGAGTTATCTTCTGGAAAATGACTACACAAGGCATTGGTGCACGTCTTGGAACAGTAATTGCTACTGAAGAAAAATATTTAGACATGGTAGCCAATGTTTAATTGGGCATAGGGAAAGGAGAGAATTATTAAAATCCCCTACACATTTTTAGCTGCATCTATCTACTAGACAGCTTTGTGAGCTTTAGGTTACGAGTTCTAAGATGTCTTTCAAATGGCAAATGAACTTTTCAAAACCATTTAACTGTTTTAGAAACCTACGTTTTCTTTCTAAAACAAACACAAATATTTCAATTGACATTGAAATAATACTTTAAATTTACTTTTCAGAACTTTTGTAAGCGCTTAGGGGTCTAAGTCATAAAAAAGTTTTGAACTACCCCATAAAATACATTCACTTCTTTCCTGTTCCAATTTTATGTTCTATACATATTGATATTTTATGTTTCCATGTATGTTGATAGTTCAGACATTTAAGATGCATAACAGACTCCACAAAATCTTTTTCCTCAAGAAAGAAAAGAATAAAAGATGCCTCCCCCAAGAACTCAAGACAAATCAGATGTTCAGGTTTCAATCCAGTTGACTAAAAATCTAACAACTTTTTCTTCCTGTCTTGTTTCTTCTTTCCTTCCCTTACAGAATCCAAAATAGCACCCATTTATTCAACAGTAAGACTGCCTTTATTTCACTTTAGAAGAGAATCTTATTGCAAACGTTGTAAATCTGAACTAGGACACAAATGTTAAGAGCAAGCTGCAATTAGTTGTATTACCACACTAGGACAGTTGGATCCAGATGTTCCTGTTGATCAGCCTTTTGTCTGCCCTAATAGGGCACTGAGGAGCAGCATTCATTTTCAGAAAAATGGGGACAAAACTAGAATTTCTCTTACTACCTCAGCTCCTTTCAGCACAAATCTGAAGGAAGAGGCCATTATTTCACTTTGTTGCCATGAACTCAGTAAATCAGGATATCTCCCTATAATACAGATTACTGTAAAAAAAGTTACTAATATTTGGAATCTTATATTCTAAATAATCTTAATATTCTAATCTTATGAATTGGAATCCAATGTACATAATAGGAACTTAATTATTTTTAAAAACTAAGGCATTCCAGAACTCTTTAAGAATGTTATTTGTTTCCAGATGTACACTCATAGTAAAGGAAGTTCGGAAAACAACTGCACAAGAGAAACTGTCTAAATTTTTAAAAGATTGATCTTTTCCTTAGAAAATGGTTTTCTGAATACATTTTTAAAAACACACTCTTATGGTCTACAGACAGTAATGAATTCGGTGCAGAAAATACTAGGTCCATTCTTCTCTAACCGAGGACCACTGATAACTATTTGGTGGTTTAGCTCTGCTCGTGCTTCATATTGGGAGCTTGCTCTTACGTTACTAGCAGCGTCCCCAGACTACTCTCCTACTTACCAATTCATGATTCCTAAAACCAAATAAATGTCCTTATGCCTCAGACACTTGACTTCATATTATTAAGTTGTATCAATTCTCTTAGTACCCAAATCTATGAGTTTATCTTATTTTCCTTACAGGATAATCCAGTCCTCTGAAATACTAAAAAAAAAATAAATCTCTAAACTATGTTATCTACAGCTTTTAATAAGAGGAGACATAATTCTTGCACCAAGGTTATTAATGAATGTAATGAGACAGGATTAATTTCAAGACTGATTTTTGAAGAGCATGACTAATAATGTCTCTCCCTCCTGTTAGTTGCTCTTACAGCATGGCTGTTTGCAGTCTTCTCTTCGGTTAGCTTTGGATCCACTTTATGCTTTCTCTACTAATCCCAGCAGTTTTCACAATCCTTCATGGACACTGTATCCAGTCATTTACTGAAATTTAGATAAGATCTACCTTGTTCCCAGTAACAAAAGTGTAAATTTAGGGAAAAAGAAGTATTCTTAACACATAATTAGTGTCTTCAGAACATAAGAACAAGATTTATTCTCTAAAAATTTAGTTAGAAAACTATTTTATGAAAGCATACATTTCTTTTTATAAATTTGGGCAATTTCTATACTCTATCAAGCAGGCATAATCCATTGCAAAAACACAGAAATTGCATACAAAGTGGTAATACACCAATTCTGCAGGAGAGGATCTTAGAAGGTAAGTGGGAAGGAAAGAGACTATTTTTAAGTAGGTCATAAGATACAAACATAAACCAACTATGTCATGTTGTTGTAGAGAGGGAATTCCTCATATGAGGATGCTTAGTCAGGCACACAGCCCACAGGGTAGATGAAGGTCCTCTCTCATGCTGCTCAGTATTGCAAAACCTCAAATGGATTCACTTTTAAGGTTCCAAAAACAGACAAAGACCAATAAAGAGCAGTCAAGAGACTGTTCCAGCACCCAGCAGTACCAAAATGAAATACCTGAAAAAGCACAATAATGATAGAACAGAAAGAATTCAGATTGCTTCAGCTAAGACTGCAAAAAACCCTGTATGTATTCAAACACTTTAAAACACATTTTTTCTCCATATATAGCTAATGGAATATTTATTAAAAAGCTTAAAATGTAACACAAATTAGATACTAGATTTATTTTTTAAATTATATGGAAGAACAGCAACATTCTCACAGACACACTGCCCAGGCAGGAGAAGAAAGCACTTCTGGAAAAGGAATGATGAGTACAAAATACAGTAAATTAAGCGGCCAGGGAAGAATTTTGTCCAAATTTAGGACAAATTATGCACCTGATCTACAGACAGGGCATAAGGAACCTCAACCAGTTTGAAACAATGTTCAATAAAAGGGATTCCATGATAGGGTGGAGCTAGGAAACACAGTGTACTGTATCAAGCAATAAAGTCTTTGTTGCTCCATAGCAATAGAGCATTTTAATACCTCCATGCTTCAGGTTTCTGGCAACTAGTTGCAAGAACTGGGAAGACTGTTTCTTTCCCAGCGTTCCCCAATTCTCTTATCTGTTTCTTTCCTGTTTCTCCTTTCTGCATTCAAAACAAACAACAGATGTTTTTGTCCTTTCCACCAGTACACTGGAGATTGACTACTTAAGAGCAGCAGTACAGGGGGGATGGATATTACCCACAATGGTTTCAAGAAAAACATGAGGTGTCTGGTTTGTCTTGCTTACTGTCATAAGCTGGGTTTCATGAAGAAGCAGAAAACCCACAAACCTAAAAATACATAGGAATGCTTGCTTTCAGGCAAATCTGAAAAGCCTTTTTTGCCCCTTGACAGAACGAAGTTTCCCTTACAAAACCATGGTTTTTAAATGCCCATTATTATTTTTTCCACTCCAGCTTACGTACCAGTTAAATACTAGGCATCTACAAGAACACAGGAAGGGACTAAGTGTGTTTCAGGAAGAAAACCGTGTTTAATAAGCTTCAGACATTAGGCTTACAAATTATGCCAGCAACGTTCCATTATCTTGTTTCTGTAAATGCTGAACAGCCAGGGAAATTAAAAGAAGCTTCATGTTGCAGTGACAAAAATAAGATAGGTTTTGGTGTACCTATCAGTCAGTTGAAATGCAGACATTAGCATACTAGCTTTGTGGATGCTTGAATGACATAAGTGTCAAGATGAAAGCAGCTGACTCAAATGCAATCTGAATTAGACAGAAGTGGTAAAAGGAAATGGGGAAGAACTTTGAGGAACCAACAGAAGGTCTGACTTCACTTCCTTTATCGCTTTAAAGATAATACCATGACAGCACTCAAATGCAATTATCCTAAATGCATATAATTGCAAGTGACAACATTGAACACTAATGGAACTGCAGTTATGGCATTGTCTGTGCTACTAGTCTTGCTCCTCACCATGCTCTACCATGCCTCACTTCCCCCTCATCACCATTAAAATATATCTCAAGGTGCAGTGTAAGTTTCACCTGCATAGTCTTTCCACTCCTTATGTCAGGAGAGGGAAGGACTAGAGACAAACCATGCTTCCCTACAAAGGAACTACAAAGAGAACCACAAAGATGATTAGGGGCCTGGAGCATCTCTCTTAAGAAGGAAGGCTGAAGCACTTGGGTCTTTTTAGTCTGGAGAAGAGAAGACTGAGGGGGGATCTGATCAACACCTATAAATACTTTAAAGGGAGGGTGTCGAGGGTGGGGCCAGCCTTTTTTCAGTGGTGCCCAGTGACAGGACAAGAGGAAACGGGCACAGACTTGAACATAAGAAGTTCCATCTCAACATGAGGAGCAACTTCTTCGCTTTGATGGTGGCAGAGCCTGGAACAGGCTGCCCAGGGAGGGGGTGGAGTCTCCTTCTCTGGAGACATTCAAAACCCGCCTGGACACGTTCCTGTGCAACCTGCTCTGGGTGGACCTGCTTTGGCAGGGGGGTTGGACTAGATGATCTCCAGAGGTCCCTTCCAACCCCATACCATTCTGTGATTCCCTACCTCTCCATCTACCTGAAATGTTTCTCAAGTGCCAAAACAGGCATACACCACCAGCACCTACGCATGCAACAAGGTAGGTGAGGATGGGGCTGCTGGTCTGCATCTCACAGTAACTGGAGGGGTGGGTGACAAGTCTCAGCACCAGCTGATTTACAAGATGAAATTCCAACAAGCAATTCCTAACATCACCACGTCCTCCTCACACAGAACCAAACTGACTAGCAAACAGGAATTAGGGGATTGGGAGGGTGGTGGATAGCTATTGCCACCTAAAAGCCCCTGCTGGTAACTTGACTTTGTTTTTCAAACTATCAGCAACAGTGAAAACCAGAATATTAATGCAGAAAAAACCTCATTAATCTGTGAGTACCCTCCTGACAACCAGAACAAAACTCTGTTTCCTTCTGTGCTTTCCACCCAAGGTGATAACATATACTATCTACCTGACAGAAACTGCACATAAGAGCTGCCCAAAAGCCACAGCACTCAAGAGGTCCATTTACAATGCAGTAAGCACTACTGAACACAGAGTGCTCTATTTCATGTCAAAACATCTTGTTATCAGTTTCAGGCTGTTTCAACAGAACAGCATCACTGATTTCTAAAGCTTCTAGTGTGCTTAAACAACCTCCTTTCTATAACCCACCTCAGAACTTCAGGATCAAAATGACTGTTACAGCCAACATAGCATGAGGTGTAATGCAAACACTAAAAGCTGGAAGTACTTCCAAGATGATGCTGTGTTGTCGCAGGTTGGTTACTTCTGTGGTCATTATACTCAGGAAATTGAGAAATTTCAGAGGAGAGGATATGCTCCACATTGTATGAGTTGAATGGACAAAAATTAACCCAACTCCTCCATTCTTTAGATTTCTTTTATATTTTCTTTACAATACAGGAATAAGAGACTGCCCTTAACATTTGGTTGACCTTTGAGAAGAAATCCACCAGTGAATATTTCACTGACAATCTTTGCACAGAGCTGAACATGCAAATTAACATGAATAGAGCTTCACAGAAAAGATAAAAATTACACTGTTTCGGAACGCTGAATGTAAATACATCATTTTCAAATGAAACTGTCAAACATCTTGTTGTGGTGGTAAAAACCAAATCACTATGCAAAATGATAATACAAGAAAAGTCAATTGTATGTTTCTAATAATAAATGCTCTTGTGGCTTTTGAAGTCACAAAAAACTCTTGGCTGAATTGAAGCATTGATTTCTGTAGTTATTTATGTGCAGTTCCTATTAGAATTCTATTGAATTCCTTGAATGGTGAATGGAAGTGCTTTTGAAAACACACACAAAAACTATTAAACAAGGGACAAAATAAATGGAAAGCCTAGTGTTGCCAAAAAAAGTTTAAAAAGTCAACAGAACATTTCAACATTTTTTTTGAAGTGTAAGCATGTACAGCACTGTTTGGCAGAAATTATTGTCTATTACAAAAACAATATACAAAATACATTTCCCTATCACTCCTGAAGGGGAAACACGAACACTGGTGTTTGCTTCTCAACTGTCATTTAAAAAAAACTCTTGGGATACTCTTCAAATATGTTCTATAGTAAAACAGGGATTTACTCTTACAGAACTTTAAAATGTTATCACTCCATCCTTTTGCCCCCTATACACCAATAGGAAGGCATTTTATTTAGCATGTGTACATATACATCTGAAGTGCACAACATATGTTAATTATATTATGGACACTAAACAGATACGCTTCTGAAAAGGTAATTCCCTACTGATTTTAAGCCACATTAGTTAATATAGTTATTACGAATACATATATTGTAAAACATTCTCTGCTAGTGCTGGAAGTGCACTGAAGTCTTGAGCTCTGGGTCACTAATGCCCTCCTTCACATGCATTCATTCATGTTTATGCCATGCTTAATACACTTTAGAGCATTTGCAGGGCAACTGGATATCCCACCAACACTGGAAGGAGATGAGTCTGTTACCTGACAAGGAACCCTACCCCAACTTCAAAACACAATTCGTTTTCTATTAATTGTACATACCAAAGTGGGCTTCAAAAGCCCATTTCCATACTTAGGAAGCTACAACAAAAATAACGCTAATTTGTTTTAGTAATCACTATTCAACTTTCCTTTTTCTTAATTTTAAATTAGACACAAAATATAAACAGCCACTAGGAAAGGCATCTCTTCCTTTCTGGAGTTACGTACTAAAGTCTGTCAATAGATTAAGTCTTAACGTTAATTGTTATTAAAATAAGGTTATCTACACATTGTCAAAAGAAAAAGGTTTTTATTATAGTTACATAAATCTGGAAAGCAGATTTTTAGAATGGGGCTTTCTGCTTGCAGCAGAAAAATAATATCATTAAGAAGTTTTCCTTCAGAACTTCTGTATCAGTCTATCTTTATTTTCACTGAAGACCACATATGTTTTCTCATAAACTTTGAGTGGGTAATGAACACTTCAAAAAAAAAAAAAATATCACACCACAAAGTGCTCTTCTCTTTAACAACTGAAGTAGTCAGTAACTTATTTTGAAGCAACTTAAAAGTATTATAACAGCACCACTCAGTACACATAAGGATTCATTTTTTCTTTTTTCCCCCACTTACTCATAGCACAGTAATTCTGTTGCACTATGGTAACTACTTCAATTTGGGGGAATGCAGTGCCCATTTGCAGTTATACATTTTTCCTCCCTAATATGATGATATGATTTGCTATCACACACTGCCCTCAGACGAGGGATGGATCTCTGGTGATATAACACATCCCAGCATATTGTACACAACTGCTAGAGCACCCACAATTGTCACAGCACACCAGGTGCAGCAGAATGCAAAATATATTCAGAACGAACATGAAAGACTTAAATTTAAAATGCCTTTTGCAGATACCAGAGTAACTACAATCATTTCCCAGAACAGTTAGGATTAATCTGTTTGTCTGGAAGATACAGCAAAAAACATACTGTAAAGCAGTGGATTGAAAAATGCTTACCTCAATGTAACTTAGAGAGAAAGCAGAGATTTGACAAAGTAGCTTTATTGGCAATGCTAAGTTCTATTCAAAGGTGGCTAAATGTTAGCTGAAGTTTCAGATGTTAATCAGGTTTCTCTTTCAAGCTACTCTCTCACATACATTTCATTAGTATAATTCCTACAAAGCACTTTTATTTCTGTTTTCTCAGGACTGTGCATGTGTTTTCAATGCCAAAGAAATTGTTATCTACATCACCCTTATTCAGAGAGGGATGCTTTTTATGAAAATCCTTCTGCAGAAAACATCTAGCATTAATGAGCTGCACATACA
>VXAK01026460.1:1880-18177 GCA_013399435.1 Arenaria interpres
TTTGTTAATTTAAAACAAACATACTGTCTTTCAGACTTTTTTGCCAAGTTTCAGTTAAGGCAAACCTTTTTTTTATGTCTGAATAAAGTCCTGAAAGGATTATTATGGCAACAATGTCAGAATCATAATTATAGCTGTTTCATGTATTATTTGTCTTTGAAAGTGGGGCATGAAAACTTTCCAAAGAGAAAATCAGAGTTCTTTGCTTTTTTTATAGAAACTATTTACATTTTCTTGGCCTAATTACCTCAAGAAGATTCTGTGCTGTGGGAGATTTGTGAAAGCTACAGACATCTCCCCATATGCTTTCAGAGAACTCCCTTAATACCAGTGTGGGCCCTGCATGGACACTAGATTTCGTCACCAAATGCAATGCAATGCAGAGCAGCTGCAAGCTGAAAATTCTGCTTTAGGAAAAATACTTTTTAATCATATTGCTCTTTTGCTTGTACTAAGGACCTCTTTTCTCTTTCTGTAGGTTCTCTCATACCATGCTTCTGCTGCTGAGGAGGAAACGAGGGAGCTGCAGGTAACAGCGGTAATTGAATTTTTTACTATTACTTTAGAAACATTCCATTAATAGAACAACAAGGGGCAGTCCTTTACATATGTGATCCTAAACATGAAGAAACACAGAAATAAAAATTATAGTGAAGCTTCAACTGATCGGCTCCTGAGTTGAATCAATACATCACATAAAAGGGAAATGTTACGATGCCTGCAATGTGAGATACAGGCTGGCCAGAGAGCTGCTATTACAGGAGAACCAGAAGAATACTGAGCGCCTTTCTCATGATTTTAAGACAGCAACAAATGAAGCAATGTTAGCATCAACTCACAGTGATTAGTATTTCAGAAGCAAAATGCTGAGAACTCTTCTTTCTGCAGCTAAGTCTGAAGGTCGTATATTTTATATCTTTGGTACCTTTCAAGCATCTCAAGTAGCCTGCAGCACTATTCAGGCAGGTTTTGCACCCTCAGATATACCATATATCCTCATGTCACACCCCATGGCATGAAACAAATATCCTTATTTTCATGCTATGAAGCCATCACTCTGAATTTTAACTAAGCAATCAGATTAGTTCAGATAATTTGAGCTGAAAAAGGAAAACAAGCACATACATCTTCCCTGAGAGACAGAACCTGTATTCATGGCAGCTCCCATTGGTTTTAGGAGCAAGGAAGACCATAAATTCACAAAGGAATGAGGCAAAAATTACCCTCAAGTATTCCAGTGAACATCACAGAACTCAGTTTAGTTTTGGAAGCCACTCTTGACCCTTGAGGACAGAGTACTGCTTAACCCTTAAAAGTTTACGTTCTTCTTTTCTAAAAATTTAAAGAAGCTCTTATCTTTTCAGATGTAAAGCTTTGTAGTACAAAACAAAAAAATGTAGTTCTTTCTGTTATTGTGTAACTAAACACAATGTAAGATTTAATATAAGAGATTTCCCCTATCGAGGACACATGCTGTCACAAAGTTCCTCAGCAGAATCAATGGTATATCAAAATAGGTACAGGACTTGAGCTTTATAGCATAATATTGAAATTGATACTTGTACTTACTATCTTTGAATCATTATAGTTAATATATACTTTATTAGGGAGATATGGCATTGGCAACATAAATTGCTACGATGTGTCACAAGTGAAATATGTGACAACAGAATTATCAGCAAGTGGTTTCTCTAATTTAAAACTGTAGCTTTCAAATACATTTAATTTGTGGACTACGGAAAGGCTTAGATTGGAGCAGCAAAACCTTACAGACACATTTTCAAGCTACTTACAATAGCCTTGGTTTTCTTCTTAATTATCCTATGATGAGATATGATTACAGACCCTTGCCCTAAAAATCCATGTGGTACAGTAACATGGTTAACACTTCTACACTGCAGTCTTCCAGTTAAATCAATTAAAACCTTACTCCTAAAACAAGGAAAAGAGACAAATCTTGCTCTTTAAGTATCTGTTGTTAGCACGTGCCCTTTGAGATACAGGATCATTCCTGCCTTTTTACCGTTGTCTTCTACTCAGGAAGTAGAACACAATTAAATGTTGCAAATATCAACCTCTATAATTTTTTTTTCCGAAACTATTTGCTGTTTCTGTGCATTGATAAAGACAGCAATACTTGAAAAGAGATAGGGCCAACTGAATTTCAAGATCGAGTGATTCATGTTAAAACATCAGTTCTCCTATTCCTAGTCTTAACCTAAGTCCTGGGTAAGTACTGACAAAGGGAGTACCTGCTACCCAAGTTAAGAAAGCTAATTTACTTCCTTAGCTTCTCCTGTTAGTCCTGGGAGAGAGACAGGTGATTCTAGAAAGCAGTTCAGAGCAAGTTATTATTTTAAGTACAGACTCAGGGACATATGTAAGTGTGGCAGTTCTTATGCAAATTATTATTTCCTTGCAATCTAACTTAAATTGTCAGAAAGGTGGAGAGAACTTACTTTTTTTTTTTGGTGTGCTGACAAAGACTTTCCAAAAACTTCTATGAAGTACTTCTGCTAGTATTTTCCCCTAATTAAGAATAACCTCTACCGCATTACTGGGATATTTTTGTGTTGACTATCTTCCCACTAACACATCATAGAAAGACTTCAGTTTTGAAATCAGCATGTGGGACCACTAACTAATACGAAGTTTGCCTGAAGTGATAGACGGATATTACTCATAGTTTATTCCAGGCTTCAGATTGTAGAATTTTGATTAAATGTGAGGAGATCTGATCTAAGTGCCTAAATGACAGTGATGTAGCAAGTCATTATGTATGAACTGGACCCTCCCTGGTGGCTAAAGCTAACACATTGCATATTACAATTTTTGTTCCACTACTGAGGGTCAGCTGATAAATGGCAATTTACTTGGCTTCAGAATTTTATAAATTTTTATTTTGCACTCATATCATTGTATCAAGCCAGACAAAATAGATTAAAATTATGTTTCTGGATATACCTTTTTGCGATTTGCTTTGTTTTGCTTCCAAATACTCTGATAGCACAGAAGAGAGATGCTTCATCAGGCAGTTGGACTAGATGATCGTTTTAGGTCCCTTCCAACTGGAACTATTCTATTCTATTCTATTCTATTAATTATCTGCCTTGTGTAATAGGCTGTGGTCAAATATTTCACTTTCATCATCATTTCCATATTACATATTACAGAATCTCATATTGCATCAGTCACCTCCTTTCAGCCTGGGTCCTATTTGCAACCTGTGTTTTATCACACAAAATAAATGAAACAAAGCAAAACTGTTTATAGTTGCCATTTAGTTACCACACTGGATCCACATTTTCCTTAACCTTCTTTTTGCTGCCAGGGTACTTATATAAACCATTTTTGTTGCCCTTCCTATCCCTCACCAGTTCCAACTCAAGCTGAGCTTTGCTTTTCCCATTTTCATCCCTGCACACTTTGGTAATGTCTCTATATTCTTCCCAGGTAGCCCATCCCCACTTCTTCCTTCTGTGTACTTCATGTTTTCATTTGCGCTCACTCAGGAATTCCCTGTTCACCCATACTGGCCTTTTACCATGCTCGCTTGACTTCCTGCATGCCAGAATGGACTATTCTTGTGCTTGAGGCTTTCCTTGAAGGTAATTCCTTGTTGTGTGAAATGAAGTTATAAGCTTTATCTGTAGGTTTTTCAGTCATCATAGAACACAAGTTTTTAAAATTATTTTCTGTACTTAACCAGGTAATAAATGGAGTCACTAAGCAATTATTCACTACTAATTACTATTCATACAATGCCTATAGCAAGCAATAATAATTAAAAAATAGTAATTATGCAAAGAGGGAAAATAATTGGCATATTCTCTTCTTTTCTTGGCTATTTCATGCTCTTTATAATATTCATGAGGTGGAGAAATTGAGCAAGAGCTTCTAGCTTGGTCAATGCTATTGACCACAGCTCAATAAATTGAAATTAAAATAGCTGATGAACTTTCATGCTGTAAAATAGGGGACAGATAACTCTACTGGTTTCAGTAAGCGTAAGTGGAAATATCTGATCCAGTGAAATAACACTAGAATAGCTATAGAATGCAGTGTTTTATGTCTCAGCTGAAATGAAACTTATTGTTGTGGCTGTCAAAGGCAGGAGATCAAGATTCATAATCATAAATAATGAATGAAGTCAGAACACAGGCATTAGGCCTTCTGTTGAGCTCCTACTGTGTCCTTCCAGCCCCTTTCCTCGTGAAATACCAGGCTGCAGTTGCAGTTTTTCAAAATTATGTCATTAGAGTTCCTGAATGGTTGCATTATTTTCCACTGAACATACAGGCCTGCTGGTTCTTTCATATGCTTACAGGTGAAATAGCATATGAGACATAAAATTACCAGTATGAGAAATATGTAAGAATGTTGGAACTATTTTCCTGTGTAAATACTGTTTTTCGTAATCTTTCATGACTTTCTGATTCTGACACACAGGAAAGCAACAGCAAACTTACATGGAACAGAAGTTGGTAGACATAGTTACAGGCAGAGCTGATTTGCATGCTAGAATTACAAAGAGGAAGATAAACACATAGGTTTATTTCTTTAACCATTTCGTTTTACCTGATTTTCTTTTAAACCACACTCATACTGAGGGTAAACAACTGTGAAGAAGTAGCACTGAGCATTCCACCTGTTATTTTACTGAAAAAAATCATACTAATTTTTGTTCTATAGTGTAAGACTTACCATTTCAATTGTTAGCAACCTTAACATCTGCGTGGGGCAACTAATACCTTTACTCTGAATTTTATAACTAGAAAAAGTGGAAATGTAATACGTACAGTTGTAATACTTCTATGGTTTATAAGATTGTTGATCACAGATGAACACCAATTTTTCAGATTTCTACCTCTTAGAAAGCTCTGTCTGTGGACATGTTCTGACTACCATAGCGCTGAATGTGGATTCTGTTAGGAATTCTGTTCTACTGGCATCTCTTTCCTCACTGTTTTTAGAAAATTGTCAACAGTTACAGAGTTTGATGCCTGCACATCCATAAAAACAAACATATAACTGCCTTATTTTCTCAGTCTCACAAGTTCATACATACTCTGGGTTACAATTTACTGTAGGTGATTTAAGTAAAACTGTCCAGGTAATCCTTTCCTTATTCTCTTGATCTGTGGAAAAGCGTGTGTTAAATCTAAGCAAAGAAGATAATATTAACCAAGAAAGGCTAAGGAAGGATAAATGAGAAGTAATCATCAGGTTTCAGTATAACGTGAAGGTAAAATTTAGTATCTCACTACTTCTCTGCTGAAAAAGCAGGTATTTATGTTATGCTTTCTCTTTCCTAGTACTAAATAGTGTTCTCTTGTTCTTCTCTAGGCTGCTGTAGTGCCATCGGCACAATCTCTCAACCTAACTGACTTCAACTTCAGTGATTTTGAGCTATCAGATTTTGAAACAACACTGTGTACAATTCGGATGTTCACAGACCTCAACCTGGTGCAAAATTTCCAAATGAAACATGAGGTATGAATGCTGTCAAATGCTCCTTCACAAAAAGAGACAACTTAATTATTAGAAAATAAGGGGAATAGTGAAATGAGCCTGCCATAAATATAATTTCAAGGCCAGGCTGGATGGGGCTTTGAGCAACCTGGTCGAGTGGGAGGTGTCCCTGCCCATGGCAGGGTGATTGGAACAAGATGATCTTTAAGGTCCCTTCCAACCCAAACCATTGCATGATTCTATGATAATTGGAAGTCTGTATTAAAGAGTAGTTAGCAAACCAGGAAGGTATATAAAGTGGGCGGTACAGGGGCTTGTCCTCAGTTTGGTTCTACTGAATGATTAATAATTTTGTTAATGGACTGTAAATGCTTTCACAAAACTCGGGGAGTGGAGGTAGGAGACTTGGTTAAAATTCTAATGAGTTTGAAAATGTATAGCAATATTTCAAAACTAGCAAGAATAAATATATAAAGACTAACAAAACCAGTCAAATGCATAAATTAAAAATGGTAAAAAGAAGAATAGTTAATGGTAACAGAAAAAACCATTTCTCAGCTGCTAGTATCAGAAATGATGTAAAAGTCAGTAGCAAAAAGAGGTAAATTTCATTCTTTACTGACAGAGAGGCATTTAAGGCCCATGGAGTAATTACATTGTAGCTCATATTTGAAGAGATAAACAGAGATAAAAATTAATTTTAAAAAATAACAATTTAAGAGATTCAGTAAAATTTGACTAAATTAAGCTGGTTTTCTCCAGAAAATAGAATATTGAAAATGGAAATGGTAGCAACTTTTCTAGTAAGTGAAAAACTATTATAAAGAGGACAGTAATATTGTTCTCTATGTCCATATAAGGTAGTAAAAGTAATTATCTTAGTGTTTCCCCCACAAAAGATTAGATTAGAAATTAGGGGGAACTTTATAGAGATAGTAAAGACTGAAACAGATTACTTATGTGGAAATTTCCCTGAAGGTTTTTATCAATAGATCTAGTTGTAGAATTGCATCTGTCAGAGATTATCTAGACCGGTATTCTTATTTTGCTCCTGGCCCTGGAGGTAGACTAGATAATCTCTTAGGCCTCTTCCAGTCAATACACACAATTTCTACTTGTAAAAACCTTAATTTTTTAATAGTTTATTTTTGCTTTCTATGTTTTTCAACAAAACTTCAAAAGTTTGGTATCACAATGCAAGATTAATTTGGAGGACTTCATAGGCAAACAAATTAGTAAAAGAAAACAGGTATCTATTTTCTAGATCACCAGTTTATAGACCAATTTAGATTAGTAGTGTTTAAGGGCCAAAAGGAGTACTGTATTAGCTAGTCTGATCTCTTGATTATCCCAGTAATTAGTTTCACCTTTGTAGGAAGGCCAAGAACTTGTACTTCCTTAAGGGGTAAGTCCCAACAGAAGAGAGGGAGTCAGGTAGTCCAAGAGTGAGTGGGCTTCTAGTTCCTAGTGGGGCAATTGTAATGAATTTGCAAAACAAAAATAATACCAGGACAACTGACACACTACTACCCATCTGAATAGAAGTAAGAGAACATTGACAGCTTTGAAGCTATACTTTCAAGTTTCCATATTGGAGCTAAATGAAACCGGCAGTAGTCTAGCACTCCTTTTTTAACAGTGGGAAGGCAGAAAATACTGCTGCTTTTGTCTCTGTGGAATCATTTATGTGGGTGAATGACACTGGATTTTTATTTCTGTCAGTACAACATCTTTCACTAGGAACACCAAAAATTTTCTTGAACAAACTAAGGCCTAGATTCTCATCCAGCATTTAACATAGAGCAGTATGCTATATCCACTTAAACAAAAGGACCTGTTTTAGTACACATCAGATTACTATCTGACCTTCATCCCTTTGACTTTCTTAGAAGTAAATTATAACCCACAACTTGATATAACCACTGTTGTGTAAAACATCCAGGATGCACTTTCTTCCTGCATAAAAAACTACTACCCAGCAATATAGCAATCGCTGTCTTTCTATCATTTGTGACTATCACTTGGACTTGCCAAAGTCCAATTCTGCTTGTCTTTTTATAAGCTGGTATGAGGGAAAAGCCACATGTTCTTTGTCAAAACAGGTCTTACAAGAACTCTGTCATTAACAGCCTTCCAGTACCTGAAGGGAGCCTAGAAGAAGGATGGGAAGGGACTCTTTAACAGGAAGTATATCAATAGGATGAGGGGTAATGGTTTTAAACTGAAAGAGGGGAGTTTTAGATTAGATATTAGAAAGAAATTCTTTACTGTGAGGGTGGTGAGACATTGGAACAGGTTGCCCAGAGAAGTTGCGGATGCCGCATCCCTGGAAGTGTTCAAGACCATACTGGATGCGGCTTTGAGCAACCTGGTCTAGTGGGAGATGTCCCTGCCCCATGGCAGGGGGGTTGGAACTCGATCTTTAAGGCCCCTTTCAACTCTAATCATTCTATGATTAAAAAAATCAAATCTTCTCTTTGAAATACGTTATTACAAACAAGGATTTTTTTCTCCCAGTTAGCTGAATGTAACTCAGTTTCTGAATTAACAGCAGTGCATCTGACACTAACATTTAGCCATTAGTACTAAAACCCTCAAACCCACAAGTATTATGTATTCAATGAGAGGCTGAACTAGTGGCTGTAAGCATATTCTTATCTATGTTCACAGTTACAAGTATGTTATATTTGAACTTAATTGAGTTAGGAGATTATTTTTCTGTAAGAGAGACAGTTTTCAAGCAGGATTAGACAAAGATTTGTTTTCATAAAGAGAACAGATTTCTAATATATTTACAGTTAACTATGTGATGCTGTTTCTTAAAGGTTCTCTGCAGATGGATTTTAAGTGTAAAGAAAAATTACCGGAAAAATGTTGCTTATCACAATTGGAGACATGCCTTTAATACAGCGCAGTGCATGTTTGCTGCTTTAAAATCTGGTAAAATTCAGGTACATTTTGTTGTTTCTACATCAAGAATCTTCTGGCTAAACAAATTCTGTAATGATGCTTAGTTTTGATTCTCATGTCAGTAAGAAGTTCATCATCCTGTGGTATTGCTAGTGAAATCAAAATTTTTCTGCTGAAGACTTCTGGCTTTAAGGGCTTGGTTTGTGAAATTGTTGTCGTGTTTTTATGTACCAAGTTTCAGTTGAATCCTCTGGAAATGATCGTGTAGATGTTCCTAATGGGAGTATCTCAAATAAGGCACATACATGATTATGTCCTTTTTTAAAGTTAATGCTTATGCTACAAGCAAGTCAAAAAGGCAGAGAAGGAAAGGACTGACCCTATTTCAGGATGTTTCCTTATAATATTCAACAGGAAATTTTTTAAGTTCAAACACAGAGCTGAGTACAGCTTTAGACAAACAAAAAAACATTTTTTGGAGATAAGGATTTAAATGCTCTTTTCAATGCTTTTGAAAAATGTTTCAACCTTCCACTTAAAAGACCCATAATAATTTACACAACAACCTAATAATTCATTATTACAAATACTGAAGGGCTAGATGATCCCCAAAATAAGATATTGATTCAACTTTTTTCCAAAATATGCTTTTATATTCTTGAAGAAAACAAAATGTTTGTGTTCATTCTGAATTAACATACTTCTTCAGTTTGATTACAGACAATTGTTATTAGTTGGTGTATACTATTTTACAGTAAGCACTTCTGAGAGAATAAATAAATTCTATTTGTAGACCAAAACCCAATACCAATAGTGAAGAAGCACTCTCTTTGCCTACAAACTTTGCCTCACTTGAAAAAAAAAAAGAAAGACAAAGGTGCTGGAAGAGACAAAGTCAAGGGCTTTCATATTCCTAGTCTTGCTCTGTGTGCAGGTCTAGCAATCTCTGATGATCCTGATAGCTTGCTTGCGATTTTTGTAATGCTGTCAATCTCCACTGCAATTTCCATAAATTGTTTTATTCCTAACTACATTGGATTCACTCCACAGTGATTTTCATGTCCTAGATTCTGAAGTCAGAACAGCATTGAACATAAGTCTCTCAATTTTCTCTAGTTTGAGGGGAAAAGCGAGCACTGGGGGACACATCTTCCTAGGAGAAATATAAAATCAGTCATTTCCAAACTGATTTGTCTTTTGACTAGACTAAGGACAGGCTGCATTATCTAGAAAGCAGATGCAAATCTACAGAAGCTGTAACTGCTTAAAGAAAAAATGGATTTGATTGTACAGAGGGTACAGCCCCACAGTGGCAGTGCTGTCACCAGCAGTTCTTTGATTACTGTCCTGATTGTTTTGCCTGCTATTCTTGTCCCATTACAAAATGTTGCATGAATACTGTAGCTTTATCCAGCCTCTGTTTCTTACTGCACAGATTTAAATACATTTTCTATCAGATTCTATTGAACAATATTAAATATATGAAATAATCACAAAAGAGAAGCTGTAACCTCTCCACTAACCCTTGTTGGAGGTCCAGCAAAAACTCTTTAATAATGAATCAGATATTGGTATTTTTGTTTTCCATGGGTTTTCAATTTCTGTTAATTTATTTGTCCAGTGATCGATGAAAAACATGACACTTTTCCCTTCTGATTATTCCAAGGACATTTGTATAATGAATTTTTATACCTACCTAAGGAATGTAGCCTAACTCCCTTGAGATAATAGAGGAGCTGAGCTAAAAGACATGGGGCCAGAATTTAAAAAAAATTCCTCATGCTCTGTCTTTGCTGCCAGGTGACATTATGTAAGTCACTTCCTCTTCTTCTGTATCAGTTTTCTCATCAGTATATATAGGGTTAGATGATGTTCCCTCTGAAAACTGCACTGAGGCCCATGGAGAATGATTATTACTGTGCACCACAACTTGAGAGAGAACCGTTACTCTCAGTATACCATTGTATGTCCTCGTCCTCCTTGGGCCAGAACTGTATCTGCTATGTGGGTAAAGACAAGACAGCAGATATAAAACACATTGTGCAAAATAAATCCCCATCACAAAGCTAACTCACTTCTTGTATTACTCTTTACATACAGAGCAAACTGACTGACTTAGAAACACTGGCTTTGCTGATAGCAACTCTAAGCCATGATTTGGACCACAGGGGAGTGAACAACTCTTACATACAAAGGTAAGCAAGTCTGAGAGAAGTTAAATAAAAACAAATGAGTATCAAAACCACAGAGCTAACTTAAGTACCACCTAATTGATTTGATAATGTGTGATTGTGCAAAGGAGTGGGTTTTTACAAAGCAGTAAGTGTGAGAACAGCCAGAAACATTCAAGTATCCAAAGCAAAGATGCACCACCTTAGTTGTTGACTAACTACGATGGCAGATGGAGTGAACTCTTTGTAGACTCTGCAGGGGCAGTGTCTTCCTGCTCCTATTCCGGATGTCCCATCCCCCAGCGCCCATACAGTGACAGCAAAAGGTCCCAGCTTCTCAGGGACAGGGTGGAGGAAATGAGCAGCTTTTCGGACTGCTCCCTGCCCAGCCAGCTCTTCCCTTCCTCTTAGTTCAGGCCAGCACAGAACTGAGATCTGCAGCCAGCTGATACAAAGGTGTCTCTCTACCATTTTGAACTCTGATTATTTTACTCAGGATTTCACCATGTTTTTCCAGAATTCTATATTGCTTTGGATAAGATACATATTTAAAATCACACTAAAAACGTATGACTGTTTTGCATTAATTTTAGGTTATCTGTATTCTTTACCTTCACCCAATTCTGGAATTACAGAAAAAATTTAACAAAGCAAAAAGCCAAAATATGTTTTAAAACCTTGAAACAAAATATTTTTACTAAACAAAATATTTTATTTTAAAGTTACCAAAATGAAGCATCTGAACTCTCCTAAAATATCCTCTATATTTTAATTTTTTAATAAAAATACTTGGGTTTCTAGACTTTACTAATAGTTTCAGATCTGCACAAAATGTGTTTTTCAGTGAATTTAGTATTCACTTCAAATAATAGTATATGATTCTTTGTTAAAGAAATAGCTTGACTTAAAACGTGGCATAATGCAATTACTGTGATATGGCAATGTGACCTGATCTGACCAGAGATGGGGAAAAGATATGCAGAAATGTATACTTATATATTTTCCAGGCAGAGTTGGAGGGTGGTTTTGAAGCTACCTTTAGAAGAGGTCTGCTGTTCTCGCTGTGTGTAAAGTATGATACTAGGGGAGGAAAAGGTTGGTTGAGGCAGAGAATACTGAAAAGAAGAAAATAAGTAAGCTGAAGCAGAATTCCTGCCTTTCAGATAGTTGTTCAGAATAACACTAAGACTTATGTGTAAAGAAGAAGAAGAAAACTCAACAAACCCCAAAACACCACGAAATTGAAATAATAACCTTTTTCTAGTTCCCTAACAGGGGATTCCAGCAGTAACTGTAGCCTTGCAGTGATTAGAACCAGCTAGCTATTTTTTGCTTTATTTATTTAAAAATAAATTTCCTGGAAGACATCTGGAGATGCGTCATCTCCTCTCAAAAATGTCCTGGGAAAGTGTCATAGACAGCATAATCTAACATTCGCACATGCTGTAAAGCAGTGATGATTACGGCTTAATAATTCTTTTTCAATAGGAAGTTCCATGAATTTTGTTTTTAAATCCCTTGTTTAAACCTAAATGAAAAGTTATTTTTTCCATGAACAGACCCCTTTTGTTTTATCCTTGGCAGCAGGGGGAATGGATACTTAGCATATGATTCTTTTCTTAAGCAACAGGATTTCAAAAATTAAAACGTTTCTGGTAGTAGAAATTACAGGAAATGAATTGTTTACTATTTAGAGTTCTTTTGGTAGATATGCAGGGGTTTTATTTTCTTTTTCTTCCAAACCCACACGTAAAGTAGGCAAGCACAGAGCATGAAAACTGCATAACCAAACCACTGTGCTGAGAACGCAATGGTGTCCTTTAGCCCAGCATGGTGGTTTAACAGAAATGCTGTATACTACAGAAGTAGGACCTGAGTTTATTTCCAGCACTTCTGTCTTCCCAGACAGCCAGGGTCTGTAAGTACTAAGCAAGGTCTAGCTTGGTGCAGTACTTGGGAAGATAACCTAAGATATTTCTCACATATTTCTCTCTTCAGTCAGGATGAACTTTAGGGGACTGAGTATGCATCCCACTTAACTCAATGGGAATTTCACCCAGCATGTGTTGGCACCATCCTACAATTTGTTTCCTTACAGAAACACACAGCATATTTGCTCTATATTCCTTTTGCAGTGGTCTCAGAGGAGGTGCTGGGCAGCCAGCCCATAATCCTCAGGGGCTCGCATCCTTTAATCTCCCTTTCCGCATTTTTGTTTGTCTTTCCATCTTTCTCTCAACATTTTTGTGTTTCCTAAATCCCCGGAGTCTCCTCTTATGACTTTTAGTTGAGTCTCTGTGTGCACTCACTTACAGAGGGACCCAGTTCTGCAACTACTAATTCATGTGAATGATCCTTAACCATGCAAAAAGTCCCCTGGAACTATAAGCTAAGAAAGAATTTCTTACATGATTAAACATTTGTAGGTCAGATTATAACTAGAGTAATAGATTCAGGATAAACAGCAAAACAGACTTCCAAAAGAATTCCGGTTTAGTTGAAGAGATGGCATAAGCAACATAGAACTGAAATGTAGGACTCATTTTCAGGGGCTTTATTATGCAATGAGGAACAAGGGGAAATTAGAAATCCTCAGAGAGGAGGAGTTTCTGTATTTTGTCTAAAGCTACTCAAACAGTAAATTCTCTTTTCTAGATTAAGATAGCTTTAAATTCTGCATCCACACAGTTGGTTTCATGCTTTTTTTCACTGCTGGTACTACCACCAATATCTTGTTTCCCTTTTGGATTTTACCCTGGGCAATGGGTAGATAATGATATCGTAGTAGTTTGGTCTTGAAAAGAGCAGTGATGAATGAAGTACCAATACAGTTACTAACACCGGGTAATTACTTGATTAACCTTTTGGGCCCTGCACCAGAGTCCACTGAGGTCAGCAGGAATTTTCCATTGGTATCAGTGGGCTTTCGATTAGGTCTGCATTATTATTTACAAGCTCAGTAGTTAAGCTGACTAAATATGCCTGGTAGGTGTTTAAAATGTTACAAAACCCCAAGCTGTCAATTAAATGTTGCTTGTGAATGAAGCCTCTTGTTGCCTTTCATTTTCATAAAAGAACTTTCACTCTTTATTAAACTTTGTATTACATTCTTGCTCCTTCTGTGCAGCTGGTCTCTACAAGTAACAGAAGGCAGAAAACTAGAGTTATCAGTGCTCTGACAAAGTAACAGCATTGTCTTTTTTATCTGTACTCCCCCTGCATCCTTCCAAATGTATTCATTTTGTTTGGCCAGTTGACACAGAAGGGGGAAGAACAAGCATGGGTCGGTGGGGGTAAACTGATAATGAGAAAAGGACATTAAAAGGGAAGTTATTCCTGGATTAGTAATATGTGTAATTTGATATCTTCATCTGATGGGTCTTTTTACTCCTCAGAAGCGAACATCCACTGGCTCAACTGTATTGCCACTCAATCATGGAGCATCATCATTTTGATCAATGCCTAATGATCCTGAATAGTCCAGTGAGTGCCACATTTTTGTGTATGCTGAAGGAAACTATTCCCTATTTTACTTTTTATTTTTAGCTTTGGATAGATTCCCATCCTTATACATTCCTAAGTGATCTTTATTCCTTTTTGGGTAAAGAAAGCAAATGCAGCAGTTTTGAAATTACAGTTCCCTTGCTGAGTGCCACCAAACCTTTCCAAGTGTCACCTGATAAGGGAAGCCTTGCTAATATCCTTTTGAGTACCTGCTTCCTTGAACCAAAGGAAACAAAAGGCCTTGTTGCCATTTTCATGACCTCTTATGAACGACCAAACAACCCGAGTCCTTGCTCTCATTTCAAAAAACATTCCGGCCTTCACATACACAAAGCAGTCCTGATGAGACCAAACCAAACACTGCTAATGTTGACATTCCAAAGTGAAGCCAAACCCAAGTTAAGTAAATATGCAAATAAAACTACATTCTTCTTGGTTTATATTATAAACTAATTCTAAGACCAGTGATTCCACATGCACAATCATTTCAAAGCAGTATGTTTTCACTGCTCATTTCATATCACAGGTATGATACTTCTGACATCCTTTGTATTGTAATGATTCTTTCCTATTCAGACAGGAAAATACGGAAAAAAAAGTGGAGGCAAGTTGCCATCTTACTAGCTCCATAGTGCTTTGGTTTAACAGTGGGCTGCTGAGCTTATATTTCTATGTAATAGCTTGTTGTTTATGTTGTCTCATAAAAGGAAAATATTTTCATTTACATGAGGTGTATAGGGAGGTAGTGGAATCTATTATAGTTCCTCTGCTTCAGGGAGAGGGGAAGAGGAAAAAGAAATGCTACAATACAGTTAGTGGTGAATTTAATTTTGATGAATGAAATGGATTTAAAGGCTTTGATATTACTCTGCTTTCAGTTTCATTTTGTAATAGTTGATTATAATACTGTTGCCGTGCGGCTTTCTGCCATTACTCAAAAAGACTGGAATTTTTATTTTTAAATTGGGGATTCTACAAAAGGAAGCAGGGTAAAGGAATGACATCAGATATCAGCAAGCAACTCATAATGATTTAGTATCTAAGAGACATTTCAGCAAACTGTTGTGCTGTTGCCCATTTTACTGATAACACTGTTTTTGTTCTTTTGTAAAGGGAAATCAGATTCTCAGCAGCCTTTCCATTGAAGAATACAAGGCCACACTGAAAATGATAAAACAAGCCATTCTTGCCACAGACCTAGCACTATACATAAAGTAAGTGAGGGGCTAGTTTGGCTGGATAGTCATTGGTGGGTGTTTGGATTGTGTCAGTATGCTGCAAAATCTTTTGTTTTAACTTCTCTTAAAGGAGAAGAGGAGAATTTTTTGAACTTATAAGGAAGAAGCAATTTAATTGGGAAGATCCTACACAGAAGGAACTATTTTTGTAAGTAAAAGTAGAATGATTAACAAGTCAGTTAATATTATTAGGTACCCAGTTTTCCATGCCACGTTGCTGTGAATTTCATTAAAACCAGCAGATCTGTGTGCTCTCAGCCTGTACAGACTGGTACATAGGCCACTGCATGACTCCCTGGGTCTGAATTACTAAGTCTGCAACCTGTATAATAAACTTCGTTACGTAGCATGTGGAGTTACATGAGCATTTCTGTTCTTTCTAAAGAATGTAGGGTTCCTGTCTAGGGAGCATATTCTTTTGCTGTTGATACTTTATACTCAAATATTGAATTGCCAGTAACTAAAGATTCAGGACAGTCGGTTTGTTTTGAAGCTGATTCCTTACTGGCAGTGAAGGAAACAGAAGATTAAGAATAAAGACACATATTGTAATGCATAAATACAGAAAAGCAGGCTTACATAGGCTGTCTCAGAAAGGAAGGATGCCATATTTCAGTGCCTTTAAAAATGAGTCTAATTTAGTCATGTTCTGTCTATTTCTATTTCAGTCCTTGGCCCTCATGCTGTCAATAAAGATGGCAGTCACTGCTAATATCTGAAATAAATAAATAAATGTGTTGTCCGTCCAGTAGCAAATAGAATGAAACAGTTCATTTGACATGAATCCATCAAATGAGCCAGTCCAGATTTGCTTATTTCTGTGTGCTCAATTCACACAGGTGGAAGTCTACCATATCATTGAGCCCTGGAGACCTTTATAACTTTACTTTAATTTCACTTCTTTCTCTGACACTGATGTTCCTTAAAATTTTATACTCTATTTTACTAATCACTTGAGTTGGTTGCTACATACATTTCACAATACAGTAATTCATAGATTTC
>VXAK01026460.1:26108-43123 GCA_013399435.1 Arenaria interpres
CCAAAACAAGCCAGGCTGCTTTCTGCCTGAAGTTCATCACCTTCAGAATTCAACATTTTCAAACCTAGCTAGTGGATTACAGCCATGCAGCTGCCATTATTTCATCATGAGTTGTGTATCTAATTATTTTAGTCAGGTCTCAAAAATAGTCTCCCCAGCTATTGTGTAGCTCAAGCAATCAGTGTGGATTATTCAAGAAACAAACTGAAACAGAGTTTATTACTTTGTCAGTTCAGTTTTAAGCCCATTAAAGCCATTGTGAAATTTGGTATTTAAGTCTTTGGGTACAGAATTTGCCCCACTAATTTTTAATACTTGTCTCAATGAAGCTATCTAAGTTAGTATCTTACTTCTCAGACATGGACATATTTTCTTTTAAAGTCACTCTACAGCACAGTTTAATGCTGGAAGTTCACTGTTCTTTCTAGTTTTGTTCCCCTTCTGAAACAATTATTTGTCGCCTATATTAACATACATGAAATTACTGATTAACCTTCCATCTTCTAATTAAAAATAACAGTGAGACTTTTAAGCTATAGGTAGTACTTCTTTTCCAACACGTTAATCACAATTCCAATATTAGCTGTAGAATGTCTAGGTTTTCTATTATCTCAGACAATAAAAGAAAGGAGGGGAAAATAACGTAAAGTTGATTTTTGAGATGGTATTGATTTTTAATTAGCAGTTTAAAGTTAAGAGCAGATTACTCTTATATCTTCACAGAATACAAGTGGGCCAGTGACAGAAATGAATAATCTATTCTATTGATGACCAGCTGATCTCTCTTTAGAAGAGAGGAGTGAAGCGTGTTTATATGCATCACCCTCTGACAATTGCGTGCATGTAAAGATAAACTTTTGAATTCCAGTCCAATGCATTTTATCTGGCAGTGGCATGAACTGACAAAATCAGAACACCATCTAATTCACGTATAAGATTTTTCAAAGTTACTAGGTAACTGATTTTCTAACCCACTGTACAGAAAGATTACAAGAGTCAGATCTAGCCCCTTAAAACTAGGGGATGTTGCCTAAGTGATCTGGTTGGTGCCCCTTTCAGTTAAGCATGAGAAAATAGCAGAGAGTTTTGATGGAAAAATGCCTCACTTGTAATAAATTAATACATTTTTAAAGGTTTTATAGAGACTTGGTATTTCAGGCAAATTTATATTTTAGCTTTAGTTAGGAGTCTTGTCTCTGTGATGCTGCAGTTTCTTCTGCATGTCAAATCACATGCAGTTTACATTCCACAAGGTTTCAGCTTTATTTCACAATTCCCTGCTGTACTTCTTCAGGGATTTGCACTAATTGGCAAGATAAGCTTGAACATTAGAGCTTGAACAAAAAAATTAGTTTGGCCAGAGTATGATAAATAATGAGGAACTTTCACAGGAACAAGAAACATCACAGAATCTGGGCTGGTAATTAGTGACACTTGCTAAATACAGCAAATTGTGACAGCAAGATATTTTATCTTTGTCATTGCTAGATGAATGGAAATTGCATGGGAAAGTTTATTTTTTACATAAACAAGTTTGTTTCCATAGAGAAACTCATATCTAAGTACCACTGTTTGTAAATGTATATTTATGTGACAATGCTATATAATAGCTAGTTTCCACTAACTTTCACAGCACGAGCTTGTCATGCCAGGGCCTAAGGCATGCTCAAATGCCCATTTCAAGTCAAGTGTGTGATTCCCATGTACCTCAGTGGGAGCTGGATTGAGCTGTATAGAAAGTGAAAGAATAGGTCAAATACACCTTTTTACCTATAAAGAGGGACCAAACTCTTACCATTGGTAACACCTGCCTCACCTGCTCTTTGCTGTATTCAGCTATTCCTGCTGATGCCCAAGGTACCTTACAGATGTAACTGAAGTTAGAATTTGAGCCCTCTAGGTATTCATACGGCAAGACACTTGCATGTGTCTTTGAAAGAATGTAGTGTGAAATGCACTGTAAATAGTTTTAATATACATTTCTATTATAGTTTAATAAAAAATCTTAATCACAGTCACTAGCCACTAAGTTTGTCCATTTGTATTCTTTTATCTTTTAAAAATATTTGAACAAAGATATAGTTTCTGGGCACCATATTTTTGTACTAGGTTAAGGGGGTTACTCTGTATATTATGTTTTGCCTTTAAGCAGTATTAAAGTCTTCTGAATGTTACGTGGTTACACTCACTTCTGTCCTATGACTACTTAGTAAAACTAGTTACATTACTTAAGAGAATCATTAGTCCTACTTGCAGTACAACTGATAGAGAATATAGTCAACTTATTTTCTATGGTCAAACTGCTCCTTATTACTTATTTCCTCATTCCTCTCTTTGTACTGTTTTCATGCTTTTTAAAATAAAAAGGACGATGTCAAAATTTACTGTTTGTTAATTAATATTATTAAGGTTGAATTTTCAACACCTTATTATTCCCCGATTCAAATCATTGCTTCTGTAAATTTATATTTTATAATAACTTCTCTAGGTCCCAGAAATACTGAAGAGAAAAACTTTGCTATTAATACCAAGATAATTACAACATAAGTACTACTAAGACGACCCACTAGTAAAGTACTCCTCATTTAAAAACAACAAAAATTAAATCACTGCTACTAACCACTAGAGAGCACTGCAGCTACACTTACTAGCAGCTGTCAGAAACCAGTTTTATTTATTGAATAAATACAACCAGCAAATACAACTGTATATAGATCCATCTTCATCCTCTGCCCCCAAATATAAATTCCTAGGGTAGCATGTAAGAGAGATGGTAATACTCAACCTTGTAACTTCAGACAAAACTGAAAAAAATACTGTCTGTGAACTGCTGATCCTAGATGTAATTCTAGCCAATGGGCGTCTTGGCAATTTCTGTTCTTTGCCTATTAGGTTATCCACAGCAACACTTCTGGCTTGACTTTTTTTAGCTCGAGGCAAAACCAAAAAGTATGTACATCCTTGACAAACAACAGACTCATTCAAGAAGTTATGAAGGGCCAGATTTAGTTCAGCACAAAACACAAGCTCTGTTTGCTTGATCCAACGGCAATTTATGAGTGCAACTGAACAACGGTCTATGTATATCTACATATATCAAGTAACCATTTGCTGTTGGGACTACAGCCTTTCCAGCCCACTCACCAACCTAGTCATGCTCCTGCTTAGTCTTCACCGGCGTACTCAATGTTTGAATTCATCTCTGAGAAGTGGCGCAGTTTTCAACAGGAATATTGGAATGCATTTCTTACCCAGCCAGGAAAATAATATAACCTTGAACAAGGGCATTTTTATCGAAGAGGTGAAAAAGAATATTACGCTCAGTCTTTCACATCTTGCACAACTAGGATGACTTTTTAACAAATGGAAAAGACAATAGCTCCTTCTGCCAGCCATATTTTGGTGACAGCTATTGCTGGCATGCATTTCACATTACCGTGAAATCTCACCCATTAAGATTTTTTGGAAATAATTCAAGTGTGTGAGTACAGCAGTAATATTTAGGATCTAAACTTACGGAATCTCACAGCCATTGAGTTTTTCAGCCCTTCAGGGGACAGCAGCATTTGTTAGCACATACAGAACTTCGGAACTTCTATTTCAGTTGAAATATATCACAAGTTATAAACAAAGTAAGTTTTCACTTCAGTATTTAGAATTCAGAATTTCTTGAAATATCTGGCTGCATGGTTTCCACCCTTATTCCAAAGCTCTTATTTAACACGGAAATTTATTTTCACATTTCCTGAAATTCAATTGTTCTCCAAAGAGCTGTATTATTTTCTGTTTTGAATCTGTACTATCAAGTAAAGATAAAATCCTCTTTCCTGCTGAAATGTGAGGATAATCAATTCACAGAATCACAGAATGATAGGGGATTGGAAGGGACCTCTGGAGATCATCTAGTCCAACCCCCCCGCCAAAGCAGGTCCACCTAGAGCAGGTTGCACAGGAACATGTCCAGAAAGGTTTTGAATGTCTCCAGAGAGACGGAGACTCCACCACCTCTCTGGGCAGCCTGTTCCAGTGCTTTGCCACCCTCATGTTTAGATGGAACTTCTTATGTTCCAGACTGTGCCCATTTCCTCTTGTCCTGTCACTGGGCACCACTGAAAAAAGACTGGCCCCATCTTCTTGACACCTACCCTTAAAGCATTGATCAGACACCTACCCCTCACTCTTCTCTAGACTAAAAAGACACAAGTCCCTCAGCCTTTCCTCATAAGAGACATGTCCTAGCCCCTAAGCATTTTGATAGTCCTCTGCTGTACCCTCTCGAGCAGTTGCCTGTCCTTCTTTAACTGGGGAGCCCAGAACTGGACACAGTACTCCAGATGTCACCAGGGCAGAGTAGAGGGGCAGGATAACCTCCCTCAACCTGCTGGTCACACTCTTCCTGATGCACCCCAGGATGCCAATGGCCTTCTCGGCCACAAGGGCACATTGCTGGCTCATGATAATCCTGTTGTCCACCAGGACTCCCAGGTCTTTTTCCTCAGAGCTGCCCTCCAGCAGGTCAGCCCCCAACCTGTACTGGTGCATGGGGTTATTCCTCCCCAGGTGCAGCACCCTACACTTGTCCGTGTTGAACTTCATTAGGTTCCTCTCTGCCCAACTCTCCAGCCTGTCCAGGTCTCCCTGTATGGCGGCACAGCCTTCTGGTGTGTCAGTCACCCCTCCCGGTTTTGTATCATCAGCAAACTTTCTGAGGGTACATTCCATTCCTTCATCCAGGTCATTGATGAATACATTGAATATGGACCCAGTATTGACCCCTGGGGAACACCATTTGTTACGGACCTCCAACTAGATTCTGTGCCACTAATCACAACCCTCTGAGCGCTGTCTTCCAGCCAGTTTTCAATCCACCCCACTGTCCATTCATCTAACGCACGCTTCCTAGGCTTACCTATGAGGATGCTGTGCGAGACAGTGTCAAAAGCCTTGCTGAAGTCAAGGAAGACAACATCCACCACCCTCCCCTCATCTATCCACCCAGTTATGCCATGGTATAAGGCTGATTTCCATGATTTTCAGCCATAGCCTGCTACTGCCCACCCAGTGGTTCATAATGGCTGATAAACAGATCTGTACTTTACACAGGTTTCTTTTGCTTAACCAAGTCAAAGGTCTTTAACAAAAACTAGGAGTAAAATCAATATTTAAATCATGCCACTAGTTTACACATGACACAATCACATACAGGCATTTCTTCAGAACCCCTTTTTGTAGTAGTTAATCAAGTCACTGGCACATTGTTTTATCATATATATGGCTTTTTAGTGAAAGGGAAGTTCATTTTACTGATAAGTAGAGCAACTAATTTGATCAAGGTCACAGTCCATTTCTGAGCTGGAAATAGAACCAGTATCAGGCTATACATTCTGTTTTTACAAGAGACATGGAGACAAGAACGCTTTGTCTTGAAGCCATCTTTTCTTTTTATAGATACAAATACTTAATTTCTGAGCTGTATAGGGTGCTCTCTTGCTATTATGCTGAGCTCAGAAGAACTCTGAAGCTCACTATTTTACAGATGAGATTAGATTTGAGTCACTAATCCAGATAATCACAATAGTCTTTGGTGGAGTTTGGAGCTATATCATTATCAAGAGCAAAACTGTACAATCAGCAAATAGCTATATTGAAATAAGTTAAAAGTCCAGTTCAAATTTTGGAGAAACTGAAAAGACTGATGCAGACATTCAATACTGTACAATGTTAGCTCACTGGACTATAACTCAGCCCCACCTCTTGACTGTATTTCATATTCTGAACAAAAAGAAACTACTTCCCTAAATTTACCTGCTACTAAGCATTTGCTTGGAAAGTACAGGAAAATATCATTAATATGTACATTTAAATACCTTAGATAAACCTGACACAAAGCCCTACAGGTCAACTGACATATCAGTGTCTATGTGACAAGTGACAAATGGCACTAATACTCAGAGATTCATATAACCTTTGCTCAAAAAGCACACTTGTTTTTATTGGGAATTGTTCACTGTCACTCTCTTTTCATTGAAACTAGGCTAGATTTGACTATTCTAGGTAATCCTAAAACTCATTTTAGCATGCAGTAATGGATGAAGTAAATACCAGAGCCATTACTGCTTGAAGAAAATCCTGTATTTTGCTTCTAGATTTTTTTTAACCTGGAGCTTATTAACTCATGCACTTTAATTCTCTCCAATAATCAGCTCTCAAAAACATGCAGCACTTTATGGATCAGAGCCATTACACAGAAATTAAGAAGGAACATCTACAGACACTAAAGAGTAAGTTTTAAGGTCCACAGCCACCACTAACTAATCAGACAAACAGATCTATGCTCACTGGAAATTTCTAAGTAATCTGCAAATGTTGAATCTTCATGTTGAACAGATTGCATATTAGCAACATCCAGGAGATTCTCCTTGGACAAAAATAAAACCAGAAACTTAGGAAAAAAATAATAAATAAAAAAAAAAATTAAAAAAAAAAAATCTATCTGAAGTATGATCTAATCCTGCTGCAATACAACATCCAATTGCAATATGTACTTTGAAATTATTTATCCAAGAGATGGCATTAGTTAGGCTCCATCAAACGTCTTGTTGCTAGGCCACCCATAGTTATGCTAAAGTTGGCTTTACTGGCACTAAATTATCTATTTACCCTATCAACATGAATTTGAGTATTGTGGTTTAAATGGTTAGTAAAACTTCACAATAAGGGATCCAGGGGCCCTTAAATGATTTATGTGCCCAACGATCTTTGCAATTTATACCAAGACATGGAGGAGAATCATGCAATAGAAAACATGCATCAACCCTGCCAAATTAATTCACAACTACCTGACAGAAACCAGTTAATCTGCATGGCTTTAACAGGGATTCATGACTTTCATAATATATAATATTATATTTACTTAAGTATATTATGTTTATGCTGGCACCAAGCCATTAACACTCCATGGTAAAGCTGAGTTCTACTGTTCTAGCTGATTTTAGGCAGAAGAACTTGAAATCAAGCCACAAACCAGTAAGCAAGATAGATGAATACAACCCACTGAAAAAGCATTTTTGTCACCCTGATCTTTGGAATCTCATTACCATCATAATACAGCGTGGTATGATTATCACAGAGCAGCATTATGAGATTGGCACGACCATATAAGTTAATAATTTAGCTCCATCCACCTCATTTAAAGATCAAACTTCAAAGTTAGTAAGTTTTTCCATTTCAGTGTTCTGAAGCTGACACGTTGAAGAAAGCCATGAAGCCAAGAATACACACCCTTAGCTTTCATGACTTTAATGCAACCAGCAATACTGCAAAAGAAGTATTTCAATGCACTATCTAAGCAAAAATTGTAGTTTTGAAAACCACACAAGGAAGAGGTAGACAGACGAAGCAAAAATGTTGTGGAATATTCCAACATTATATATGTATAAAACCAATTTTAATTCTAATTTTAGAAGGAAACTCAAACTCGGAATAAAGTGCACATCAAATGATTCGAGTAAAAAACATAGTTTCTAATGTCAGAAAACTGAAGTCAGATTTTAGTGCATTAACAGTCCTAAGTAACTCGTGTAAATTGTGAGAGATTAAAAAGGTGGCTGCTTGTTCTAGCAGCAACATTCCATCAGACCTCAGAGAAGAACAGTTCTTTATACTGCCAGCACTACACCAATGTAGAGACACCATGAAACTTATAAATATTGACCACCTTTGGAGACTCGTACTTAACTGACAGATCTGTGGGGCTGATCTGAACAGAATCCTAAGGAATCCAGGGAAAAGAAATGTTAAGGAAAGGAAAAACTGAACAGAGACGGAACAAGAAGCTTTGATCAGAAATCCAGGACCCAGCTACATGCTGCTCCCTTGCTGAAAAGGTTTGGAGTTAGCCAGTTAGCCTGACTTCTGAGGGAGACCAAAGAACCACAAGGGGGGAAAGGCAAGTTGTGAGATAACTGGCTGGAAAAGCATATCTGAGAGATCTTCCTATTAGTTGAGGACTTGCTCCAGAAGACCCTCCCCCTTTTTTAAGGTTCAGAAAAACTGCTGAAGTAACTTTGATGTAAAAATTCATATTTAACCTGCAGAATGTCAATATTTTGAGTTATTTTTTCAGAGGTTAAGAAGACAGATTGGATTCAAATGAGGAAAGTAATCAATAAAATTAGTTTTGTTTACTTCAGATACCTCAGCATTTCTTAAATGAAATGAATCAGCAGGTTCTTGGAGAGAATGCAGAACACATACAAAAAGTAAAAAAGCTTTCTTGAAATGCTCAAAATAAAAGTCATTTCCTATTCAATAGATTTCATATATGCCTGAAATAATGTGAATTGTTCACATTATTTCAGGCATCAGTTTTCTACTGGATGCAACAGAAGTGGTTTAGAAGTTGCACTACACCAGTGTCAGAAAGAGCCCTTCTGCAGAGACTGTAAAGAGAGTTAACAATTTTGTTAAGCAACAATAAATTAGATGACCTATAATGAGACACCAGGTATTTTTGACTAGGTATATATACTAAATAAATAACAGATTGACAAGGACAACTACAAAGGTCAAGACACACTCCAATACAATAAAAAGAGATAATCTGATTCTAATAGAAACTCATTTTGCCCGTTTTCTTATCTGGCTGAAGGGTAACATGGGCATCCATGATTGGGACAGCACTGGGCACGGGCTATGACACTTTTTGAGACATAGAGTTTGGATTCAGTACCATGCTAACACAACTACTCATCTTCCATTTTCTAGTTGGTTGATTTTTATTCCAGTTACAGTGGCTAGCACGTCTCTACTTCCCTAAGTCAAATGTCTTGCCTGTACCTGACAATGTTCACAGTGAGATGCAGCATTTCAATTTTGTCCTTCACAAAAAAAGTTAATTCTGGAATTCTAATATTTATATAGAGGCAGGATTATTTTTTTTTTCTTTCTACAGAAATTAGGCCAACTTCCGTGCAAATTTTATTTTAGAACTTGCATGTAAGTCAAGGTGATAAAAAACTGCATGCAAATGTAGAAGAAACTGCATGTAAAAACCTCATAATGAGACCTAAACAGTGGTGTTAAATAGCCGCCATTAAGAGTAAACAGCCTGAACACCTTCCATCTGGCAGGCTTCTTTACCCTGCAAGATAGGAATATAAAAAGTAGGAAGAAGAAAGAACAGGTAGCTTGTACAAGGAGAGTGGCAGGCTCTGCTTCTTCCTAGACATCATTTCTAAGATGTTAAAATTTAGTAAGTTGAGCACAACCCATCATCACCTGTGTGGTAAGCAAAATCCAATTGGGCATTCAGAATTTACATTTTGAAAATAACAGATAGCAAAGGTGATGCCATCCATGTGAACAGAAGAATTATAAGCTTAAACCTGGTAAAGACAAAAGCTGGGTCAACAGTTCTGCTCAGTTTCAAGTAGCACCAATCAGTGGCGAAGGGGAGTGGGGGAAGAAGCAGCTAAGTCAGGGAAGGCTCATGTCCTGCATTATCCTTGAACAGGAAAAAATCTGGGACCTATGGAACTCAACCACATCAAGTAAATTGATTTGGCTGCACGTCTTTTTCTGTTGCAGGAATGGGTCAGATGTACATAGCATCCACTGAATGTGTTATAATGAAAAAATTAAGAATGTAGAAACTGCTCAGAATTTAAACTATATATTAAAGTGAACACATGAATACAGAATATCATCCCAATTTTCATAGCTCAGCACTAGGCAAGAAGCAAGTGGATAGGTTTCTGAAACATCATGTAGATACTCAGGAGATCCTCTGCCCTATGCTTATTATGTTGAGCAGAACAGATCTCTACCAAATTATAACAAAGTACAGATTTGTGTTTGGTTTGTTGGGTAAATATGTTTACTCCAGTTGCATAAAGACTCTCCCACAAGCATGAAGATACAACAGAGACAGAAAATGTCAAGAAACTTTCTTAGTCTACGTATTGCTTTCACTAGATAGCTGATATTTACTACAACTCAAACATGGTGAATAAAATGAATGGATTAGCAATTCTCTATTAAGATTAGCAATAAAGATACTGTCATGATTTGGGGGCAATAACGGACAGATTCAGCAACAGTGTGGTGACAATTGGAAATTTGATTAAACTACAGTAAACTTCTCCTTGAAAAGATCAATGCCTCAGTTGAGCTTTAGTCAGCCACATCATCCTGTAAATTGCTTTCAAGATAAGCCAGTATATAAATTCTCTTTGCAAAGATCTGTTACTTCAGAACAGACCTCCTACAAACAGAACCATGGCATTTAATGGTACTTGGAAAATAGACAGAAATGAAAACTATGAAAAGTTCATGGAGGCGATGGGTAAGTCTTACTTTTCCAATGACTTCTACAAAAATAATACCACTATGACTGAACACAAACTCAAGCTCTCTGTGAACTACCTTCTGGCTAGTCCTTTTGTTGTTTGCTGCTCTGCCCTTGTATAGCGTACTGCATTTATTTTCAAAAGACTCCAAAGGGGGCGGAAAAGACACTGAAAAATGTTCTGATTTTAATTACATTATATTAATCATAAGCAAATTAACTAATTCCAGTAGAGGAAAGAACCTCTACATCTACATTTGAGGAAAAGGCTCAGAGAATTTGAATGATAAACTTTAAGCAGAATTCTATAGCAGGAATATTAATTTGATAACATGAAACTAGTTTAAAAATTACACAGAAAGGAAATCATCATTATTCAATTTTATAGAAACACAATTCAAGTAATTTTAACATACTTACTTTAAGTTTGTACAAACTGTGCATTATACCGATATAAACATAACCATTCCAGTTGGATAGTGTTTTGTAATATATTTGTACTGGTGAATATGGCCTCAATAAAAAGTGATGAATAAAAAAACCCCTGTGTTAGAATGCTGGAATAAACTCACTTGACCACATAAAAATCGCTAAAGAGAGACAAACATTTTTTTCCTGATTAATGTTAATTGATTTTTCTAGGTGTCAACATGATGAAAAGAAAGTTAGGAGCCCATGATAATCTGAAGATCACTATTCAACAAGATGGAAACAAATTTACTGTCAAAGAATCCAGCAACTTCCGTACCTTAGATATTGAATTCACTCTGGGAGTCGATTTTGAGTATAGTCTGGCTGATGGGACTGAACTTACTGTAAGAGACTTTCTAAATAATTATATATATATTTATATGATAACAACTTTATGAAGTACAGGTTCAAGATGAATGACTTGTCTTCCTAGTTTTTAATTTTACTTTTAAAGTGTGACTGTTCAGAAATGCTTGCAGCTTATGTACAAAAACATAAGGTAATCTTAACTGTTAATTATTCAACACTGTACTGTGAAACTCAGGGTTTCACAGAGTTCCCAAAAAGCAGAGTAGGTAGCAATTTTAACACAATAAAATCCAGACAAATGCAATTTTACTTCTTATAATACTCAAATACACCACCTAGAGTGCAGAATGGGTATTTATAAGAAATAACTTTTTCTCTGTTGATAAAATTACTTAAAATAAGGTGTATTGAGCTTGACTATTATGCCATTAAATAAACTAAGGGTTTTATGATAATTTCATTTTTACAGCCTTTCCATAAGTGTCCAAAAAAGCATTATTACACTGTTTTAATCTCTTCTTACTTTTGAGCATGCAGTCTTTAAATCAAATAAGTGTCATATCTATTGCAAAATATTTGGGGTTTTTTTTCCCATTTTAGGGTTCTTGGAACATGGAAGGAAACAAACTTGTAGGAAAATTTACCAGAAAAGATAATGGAAAACTACTCACAGCATACAGAGAAATCGTAGGTGATGAACTTGTTCAGGTGAGTTAAGCAGTTGCTTACATATAACTTTACAATAAAATGAACTAAAAAAATTTCAAAAGCTTTTCTGAAAATAGGAAATATTTTCTTCAAGCCAAATAACCTCATTCAGTTAAAATTCTCAAGTAATCTATCAAAATGTAGCACTTTAAAATAAAACTTGCAATCTGTGATTTTTACATTTTTCTACCCATGTGAACTGTATCTTAGTAATGCATTCTGAAGCCTGTGAATACAACCTGTATCTTGAAGATATATATAGATATATATATACACTCTATCTAGACTATACTCTATATAGATGTGTTCTGACTGAGGGACCTTTTCCAAGTGTCTGCCTTGTAAAAGCCTCCTTACCACAGGAGCTTACTGCAGGGTAATGCTGTCAATGGCTGATAAATGCCCTTTTAGAACAAAGTTTGGGGTTGGAGCAGGCAATGATGGCACAGAGGAAGTTTGAGATAAAAGGGAAACGTTTCACAGCTCTGCGGTAAAGCCAGAAACTGAACTGTAATGCTTTAAGATCCTCTCTGCAAGAGGGTCACCAGCTTCTTAAAAGAATAAAAAACCCACCAACCTTATGGACAGATGTGAGATTTGATTTATCAAAACATGCAAGTCCAACCCTTCAATGCTTTTTCATTCATCTAATAAAAGCAGCCACATAGATGAAACTTGTTAAGTAGTGATATTGGAAATACAGAACTTCAACACTTTGGGTTTTTTCTGAAGCCCCCAAAAGCTGTCCCATGGTGGTTCAAATATTTGCATAGTGAATTTATGCATATTGACAACATGCTGCTTTCCTTACTTTCCTTTCCTCAGAGCCTGCACAAGGGACTGTAGGTCCCACATGGCTACCAGTCACAATTAATTAAATCACCGCTGACCATCTTTCAATAGCATTTGTGAAATTAAACTTTGCAATAGCAGCCACTGATTTTTCTTCTTAATTTCTTAACAGACCTACGTATATGAAGGAGTTGAAGCCAAGAGAATCTTCAAGAGGGGCTGAATACTTTACCCAGAACCACACCAGAATCAAAAATAAATGAAAAAAGACCATTTTTCCACATATGCTCTGCTTTTTTTTTTTTTTTTTCCCTTTTATCCCCTCACAGCATATCCTAAGCTGCAAATACTTAGCTGGGTTGAAAACATGGGCTAGTTTCTTATGTTTACTGTGTTGTCTCAAATAAAAAAAAAAAAATCCAATTACAATTTGATACAAAAGCTAAAATGTTATTTGTACCAAGTCCTACCTGAGTGCCATACTGTAAAAGGCTCTAGAAACTTTTTTCCATAAGCAGAACTTAAATATATTTTTTCACTGATTCTCAATGCAACTTAGTTTCCTTACAATAATAACAGCTTCTATGTGTACTGAATATTGTGTAATAAGGATGGCAAAACCTAAAATAAACCTGACAACACCCAAGTCTCTGAGACTATTCTATGTAAATATAAATATGGAATAAACATAAAATATGGTGTTATAATACAGCTCACTTGGAGGACTTAGATAAGATCCCATTGGTATCTTCCTCATATCAACAGGAGTAATATAAAGCACATACTGATGATATGCAGGTATCTCACATACAGAAATTTCATTGCATTTGTTTCATTGAAAGCATGACCGTGCTTTTAAACTTGCAGATTTTGAGTTATTCCAATTGATTAGGGGTTCAAATCATTCTGTTTCAGGAAGAGTGTTAGCAGGTTCTGAGTGAGTTTCTTTCAGGACATGAATAAAAATATTGAAGTTGTCTTGACAAGACATAAAAGGATTTCAGCCTCTGTTGACTTCAAACACTTGCTTCTGATGGATGACAAATATGCACCCTGTTCTGCTCATGTTGTCCAGTCTGTAAGTGTTATTTTCAACCCAGCCTCACCTCCCCTGAGTAGCACTGCGTCTTTAGGGTCGCAGAACAACTGCCTCTTGAGGCAGCCGTATCTGTAAAGTCTCACAGCACTTTATGACAGAATTCCCTGCTGACGGTAAACAGCTAAATAATCTTCTGCCATGAGCTTATTCAGGTGCTGTTACAGGTCCAATTTCAAATATAATTTCTGAGCAGGTACATTTACATTATGATTTTAATGGGCTTCTAAAGTATCTTGAAAAATTTACTCCCCTGTTTTCTTGGCTATCCTTGACTTTCTTTTTGCTGGCCATAAACAAACGAAAACACCTTTTCTTTCAGTTATTTTTAATAACTGAATCCTCTTTTAGCCTATATTTTTGTGGTCTTCAGGGTTTCATAGCTCACTCTACTGCCAAAGTGCTCTGATGATGCAAACAGTATTCGAGTTAGAAGGACAGATCACTCTTCTTTATGAATTTGGATTCCCAATCCCAGATACTGATTGTATGCAACTTCCAGGGTAGATGTTTTTTACATAATCATATTTCAGTGGGTAGATATATTACATATATTGCAATTTAGAGAATACCATTTTAAACAGTCCTTCAATTTTCAATTACAAAGAAACGAAAAACTGAAAAACAAAGCTACGAAAAGCTAAAAAAACTCCACCAAAAAAAAGGGCCTAAAATCTAGAAAAAACACTATTAAAAAATTATGCCTATCTCTAGGCTACATTTTATAGCTAATACAGTCTTTAAAAGAGAGAGGGATAAAGAATAATGGCTTGCAATAAGCTGTATGACAAATTCTTTGTTAAGCTATGCACACTGAAAAATCAGATTAAACTGTAAGACAGAAGCCCTGATAATCTAAGTGCTGTTACAGAGTTTGACCTTTGCTATTAGCTGCATGTCATTATTGCTTCTAAATTGCACAGAAGTATATTAACAATTACAGGTCAAAGGTTTCAGGACTCTGGAGAAAGCCATTTTATTTTTTTTTAGAGACTTTACTGGTTAAAATGAAAGCTGTATTAAGTTTCTGCATGTGTTCTTTCTTTCTTTCTCCCCTCAGTAGGCTGACCCTTTAAATATTGCGCACTTTTGGTTCAGAAAGCCAAACTCCAGCCCACACCTGATATCAATGCACTTACCTCTGCCACAGCCAGCCCAGTAACACCCTGATTCATGGTTATTTTGATCTAGGTTACCAGATTCATTTGATTGATTGGCCACAATAATCAGTAGCTTATGTTTTCTGGTCAAATTTTGAGAAATTCTGTTAGTTAATTCTGGATTACATACAAGGCCACAAAAAAGAAAAGTAACCCAATACTTATTTTAAAAAAATTAAAAAGAAAATAAAAAAAATTAAAAATAAAAAGACAGCTCAAAAGTATTTAGCAACTCCAAATACTGCAGACATATGTGGTCAGCAGCTGTACTTATAAAATAAAGAAAAATCTTTAAAGACTCAGTCTCCAATACTTGAGATAAGATCATCAATTAAAGGGATGGAGGAGGGCTTCAGTACACTAACAAATAAGATCATTATATTAGAATGTGAATGAGAGAGCCTAGTAAATTCAACTAGGAGACTTTTGTTTCCTCAGCAGGAATTTCAAAATTACATTAATTTGCAACCTAATAGGAAATTGTTTGCTTTGGGGAAACCTACAATCCACAATTCATTTTGCTTAAATAAGGTAATATATAAGACTTAAATGGGAATTATTGACATAATTTCTCTCAAAAATCTCTATTCTCCTTCACTTAACACACATATGTTTAACTGATGTTTGTTATATAAAGACAAATTCATGTCCATCGTTATTTCTAATGACAGAATTTATTAAGGAAAATAGCTACCCCTAAGTGTATGCTTATGAGAAGTTAAACTCTTATCAGATACACCTTCTCTGCGTTCTGCAGCAAGTATTGCATCTTCTCTTAATATGAGGCTAAAAAGGGTTAATAGCTACAATGAGGAAGGGTTTTTTTGGTATACTCCTAAGTTTCTGGTCACTTCTAGAAACAATGAAAATAACTGCACTCCTTTCAATACCGAGAGTACTGGCTGGACTGAGAGCAAGCACATCCCAACTATGAGTATGGCATCAGATCGTGGAGCTTAATTTAATCTCTTATGCAGCTGTGTGTTGTGTAAATAAAGCACACAGTGGACGCTATCTACGTGAACTTTTCTACGTTTGTTAGTGTCTATCAACTAAGCTTCAAGGATAGGAGTTTATCTAAAAAACAATTTCAATTTTCCTAAACTTCTTCACAACAGCATTTCCCGAAAGAACTTTCAGCTTCTTCCAGGGCACCATCTGCTATCCAACAAACCGTATCAGGAAGAACTCGTGAATGTTTATCTCTGCACAAGTCCCGGTACAGCTTAACAGAACCAGGCCAACCCGGTGTGACAGGACTGACCCAGCGGCTTTTCCCCACGTCCCTGTCTCACCTGGCCAAGCGCCCTGAGGACTGGCTGGGCGCACCAGGAGGAGAAGCAGGGCTCCCTCTACGTCCAACATCTTTGCCGCATGGCCTGGCATCACCGTTAGCCCCTCAGCAGCGAGGGAACGGGGCCGTTGCGGCGGGAGCCTGCCGGGAGAGCGGCGAAGGAGCAGGCGGCAAACACCGGCACCGGGTGGCGCCAGAGGCCGGCACAGCACCGCTCGCGCCCCAACCGTCACCAACCGCCGCCCGCGCGCTCCGTGAGGCGTCGGGGGCGGTGCCGCCGGGCGTGGCGACGGTACGTGCGCTCCGCTCTCATTGGCTGTCCACCCGGAAGAGCAGCCGGCGCCTGCGCAGCGGGTGCCGCCGTTTCGGGACCCCTGAGGAGATGGAGGCGGCGGCGCGGCGGGAGCGGCCGGACCAGCAGCGGGGCGCGGCGGGGGATGGTGGCCGGTCGCTGTCGGGACAGTCCTATTGGCTGGACCTGTGGCTCTTCGTCCTCTTCGATCTGGCGCTCTTCGTAGTCATCTACCTGCTGCCCTGAGGGCGCCGGGCCCAGGTCAGCCGCCGTCGAGGCACAAACTCTGGGAGGGAGAAGAGGAGGCCTCGGGGTGTCCGGAGGGAGGGGAGAGAGCTCGTGCCCCCAGCAGCTGGGCGGCCTGTCCTCGCTGGGGTGCCCACGGCAGCCTGGCCTCAAAAGGCCTGGAAAGCACGGAATCGCAGAATTCTCGGGGTTGGAAGGGACCTCTAGAGATCATCTAGTCCAACTCCCCTGCCAAAGCAGGGTTGCCCAGAGCACATCACTCAGGGGTGCATCAAGGCATTTTTATCAATGATATAGAC
>VXAK01026461.1:0-14063 GCA_013399435.1 Arenaria interpres
CTGTCCTTGTAGGAGAGGTGCTCTAGCTCTCTCATATTTTTTGCGGCCCTTCTTTGCACATGCTCAAACAGGTCCTCTGCTGAGGGCTCCAGAGATGGATGCAGTACTCCAGGTATGGGTCTCACCAGAGCGGAGTAGAGAGGAAGAATCACCTCCCTCAACCTGCTGGCCACACTCATGTCATACACTTACATCTTGGGTGCTGACGAGACCCAGACAAGTGTTAACTCATTGTATTAATTGTAGGGATCCCAAGAATATTAATGTATGCATTAAAAATGCAAAGCAAAACAAAACTCCTAAGGGAGGCTGCCATTCATGTCCAGGTTTGAAGAATCAAAATGGGACACACTGCATATTGTACTTACAGTGTGAAATTTAGAAATATCTCTTGTGGAAGACCAGAGGAGAATGTAGTTTATATATGCAAAATTACAGTAGTGCAATTATTGTGCTGAAACTTACGTTCAAAACTGTTTTGTAAGTTGGGAAAGATCACAGAATGGACACCATCTATTCTGCCATCTAAGGGAATTTGCTTTCAAGCAATCTACAAGATCCTCAGCACTATGTAAAATATTTTGTGGCAGATGCATTCCCTGAATACACTGAATTTATTTAATTGTGCTATTATTTTTTAGCCTTCTTTGTAGTTATCAGTAGGTAGGCAAAAAATAATATTTATTAGACCCTCACCTAAAGCTAGAGGTTTAATTCAGTTTATCCTTTCTACAAATACAGGAGTCCAGCCTGTGTAGGAGCAGAGAGTATAGCTGCAATGCAGGAAGAAATGGAATATACTTAAGAAAGGTATAATATTACTTCATCCAAACCTATCCATATTTTCCTGCCTTCTTATTACTTTCTCCATTTTAAATATACATTTTCTCTTTGCTAGGAGAATGTTCTAGTGGAAATCTGCAGTCCTCTCTCACTGAAATAGAAGCCTTGTAAGAAATCTTTGTTGTTGAAAGCACATTTTCTGGTTGGCTTACTATATTATAAATTTTTCTGACCTCTAGTATAAGTGTTGCAAATTCTCCAAAATAGAGTCTGCCACTGAAAAGTTGCTAAGCAACTAATCCTGTCTGATCTATTGTAGTTCAAATAAATGAAACAGACAGATAAAAGAGCGTTTATAAACCTAATGGGTTGTAAAAAACAAACAAACATNCTCAACAGACTTGTAGGAACATTTACATGCTTTTCTTAGCAAATCTCACCTCTTGAGCTGGGGTCATGTGATTTTGTGCTTAAGTCACCCTGGTCTTATTATGAAGTGTTTTGAGATTATCTGCAAGGTACTTGAAGAGCTTAATGAACGTTTCCTGAGAGTAAGGTAGTTTTATGCCTAANTATTTAAAGGGATATTAAGCAAAAGGAAAGAGGGTCAGTGTTGCTACTTCCCAGGTCCAAACTGACTGTCATGTCAGTCTACTCTTTGGCAGCCTTAATGGTGACCTACATGTCCTTTTTGCTGGGTATTTTCCCTTGCATGACATAATATATGATATTTAGGTAGTCAAAAAAAACCCTGTTATTCATCTTTCAGAAGAGCTGTCATTATTTTCTTATTTTTATTTTTTTAAATTGAGCTCTGAATTTAGGGGAGAGCTGCTCTGAACTTCCACACGCTCCTTTTCACCATACCTCTCGTCCTGTTTTTGCAGTCTCATCTTCAGAGATGGACAGTTAGAATCAGAAGAAGGAGGAGCAGGAGCCTCTTGTTGAGGTGCCTCTGGCCTGGGGTGGCCGTCTAGACACCCATCTTTACAGCCAAATAGCTTTTCCTGTCTGAGGCAAATTGCGCATGGCTTTTGACTGCATGGGTGAATGTGAGGGTTTCTTTTTCCTTCTTGTTTTTTCTCCCTCAGGTTCATACTGCTGGAAGGAAAAGACTTTTGTCTTTTATTTTTAGGTCAGCAGCTTCAGCTGCTGCCACAGGTTTGCTCCTCTGATCCCCTGTGCCTGGGATGTTGAAACTTGAGTTTCTGTGATTCGTTGTAACCAGAGTCAGCTTGTCTTTACCGCAATAATCCCTTGGATGCTTTCAGTTCTACAAGATGCTGTAGAACTTCAGTGCAGAACTTGTATGATCAGGACTTCAGTCCAAAATTAACATCACAAAATTTAATGCATGCTTTTAAGGAAGGGGAAGCTGATTTTATTACACAAAATATTTAAGCATTTTGATTTTAGTCTTTCAGGCTCTCACACAAGTGCCAAGATGTATGCGTTTAGATGGTCTGGCTAGAGTACTTGTGAGGAGAGATGAGGATGAGGGTTGTTGTTTACATCTTTTAGGTACCTCTTGGCTGGTAACAGCAAAACAGTTTTTGGACAGATTTTTTATATCCCATGGGAAATATCAGTTGCAATGAGGCAATCCTTTTCCTCAGCTCATGCTTTGCCTTTGATAAATCTTGGGTCAGGTTGCTGTCCATTGACTATTCTCCCATGTTTGAAATATATGTATTTGAGACACATCTCTATGGCCTTTTTCTGTTGGCCTAACAATAAAAAAGAGATATGATACGTCATAGCCTTCTAGCCATCCTGCTGGTGTGATGACATCGAGGTCTTCTGCTGATGGACTGTCTGGGTTGTGGGGTCAACAAGAGCACCTCCTTGGCAGGAACAACATTCATACCAACTATAATACAACATATCATTACTAATCTCTGCACTGATTTATGAGCGGAGTCACAGCTCTTTACTGACAGACTGTAAGCCTGAGAGGCATCTTTTGAGGTGAAATGCTGGTAATTTGAAAACAGAAAATAAATCTTCTCGGTTACACTGTCTGGTTACATATTTATATGTTGCAAATGCTATCGTGGAGGTCTTTAAAGTCATTACTAGAAGGACAGAAGAAAGCTTTAAAGTGAGAATGGTGATTATAAGAAAAGTTAATGGGACAGAAAAAAAGCGGCAGCCTCTTTCAACCACTCCTGGTAAGACGATGGTCCTTTTAAGGCCCGACCCAAAGCTAGGACTTTTCTACTAACTTGTTTGGGCCAAACCTCTGTTTTATTTTAGTGTAAAAGCTACTTATCTAAAGCAAAGTCCAATACGTAACTCAGAATTAAATAGGCACATCAAATCACATTCTTTTCTCATTATTATTCATATGAGGAACAACTTCTGGTCCGGCCTTGTTAAGCTGTTGACAGAGAAATCAGTCACTGCTCGGAAATAAAGGAATGGAAATGAGTTATTTCTATTTTCTCCTGGTGTTTATGCAAGCTTCCCCTTAAGCACTTACCAGAATGAAAGCTTTTCATCTAACACTTTAATTCTGTACACCTTTTCCCTGGGACTGAGAAAATAAAATAATAGTGGCACTTAATGAAAGGAAAAAAGAATCACTGGAGAGGAAACACTCCAGGAACAGGTAACTCTCACAACTTATTGAATACAGTCAGCATAATGATTAGACCTTTTAATGACTGTCATTGCATATGAATGCTATTCATAGAAATTCCAGGTGCTCATCTGGAAGGCAGATTGTCTCATCAAATAGGGAGGAGAAACAGGGATTTGAAAAGCCAGCTCATTCCCTGGTATTTTTGTAGAGAGTCTATCTCTTAGCATGCCAGATTTTGTCCCACTCCATCAGTTTAAGGAGACCTCGGGAGTGAAGATCTTGACTGAGACTCAGATTGGTATGAAATTCTTATGTTTTGTGGATGTTCTGCAGTATCTTAAAGAAACTGAAAGAAAGTCTGTCTGGTATTCTACTTGCCCAAGAAGTATCACACTGAGCTCTCCTCCATTGCTGACCTCTTTGGGCTACTACTCAGTTTGTCACCACTTTGGGAAAGAACATGCCACTCTTCATTTTCCCAGTAAAAATCTTCATCACAGCTGACACCTCCAGATTAGATCTCTTGTAGTGTTGTTCAAGCCCAGAGAGAAGAAACAGTCCCTGCTGGTGAAGCATCTGGGCAAGGCTCTGTAGGGAACAGAAACACGTGGTAGCGTTGGTATGGGGGATTCTTACAGCTTCCCTCATGTTACACTTGCAAAACCATGTCACCCCCCAATGCTCCTGAGGGTTGTTCCTCCTGCGTGGGAGAGATCATAGGCTATTTGAAAAGTCATATGTGGAAACCAAACGGGCTGCAGATGCATGCTGTCATCCCTTTGCTTTTTTCTCCCCTTGTCTAGCTCCTGCTTCCTCTTATTTCACGATATCCAATGCATAGGTGCTAATTATTTTCTTGGTACGTTTTAGACCCATTAACCTTGAACTAGCAGAAAATGCCTCGTCTGCCCAACAAACATTACGCTTTCTGCCAACTTTCATATTGATAAGCTTCCTTTTTTCACAAATCAGTTGCCTTGTAGGTTTGTATTTTCTGAGGCCTTGCACAGCAGATGAAAAACTGGCAAGACTTGTGTGAAGAAGATTTAGCAAGATGAGCACATTTTTGCAGAGTCCCAATTCATGATCCTGTGGCAAAGCATATTGCTAGGTGAGCACCACTGAGAAGCCATGCTTCTTGACCAAGAGGCTGGCACAGGGTTTCTCTCCACTGGGCAGCAAACGTGCTCAACTGACCTTTTACTTGGAAAACTGAATATTAGAAATAATCCAAATAAAAAGCATCTTCTTTCATTCGTTGCATGCACTGTGTGTGGACTGTTGCTATGTGATGTTTTTTGGCTTACAAAGTTGAATTCAGTCTGCATGAAAAGTGTGTTTTGAATTTTCATTTCTCCTGTCAGGGTTAATCTTCTCATAGGAAATGTGAACTGTCTTTCAGTGCAAGTAGTTTGGGTAATCTTGTCTTGGCAGTAGAGTACACTGTCATATTCCTACTAAGAGGACATCTGCAGTAGATGTTGTGAGACAGTGGAGAAGCAAAAGACTTCAGTTAAGCCTACTACTGCATTTTCAGCATCAGTCCCTGTGTAAACCAGGCATTTCTTACCTGCCATTTCCTTCCCATGACCTGTGCCTATGTCTGCCCGGAGATCTTGCAATGCTCTGCTGTGGGAAAGTAGGGGAGCTTGTTTTATACCTATTACAACCTGACTACCGACATGGGAAAGAGGGTAAAAAGGAGGCAGCCCACACAAAGTAGCACGTTGGAGATAATCAGGAACTTCTCAAGTGCCGTGGCTTGAATAAGTGTAATGAACTTTTTCTAAGTAACTTGAATATTTGATGCTTGACATCCAGACCTTGAATTTTTCTGGAGATAAAACAAATTCATCCATCCATCTACCCATGTACCATAGCACAGCTGGATAACAGGACTGTGACTATGTCTGAACCCCGTGCTCCTGAGCTGTTAATTTAGGGGTGAGCCAGGAACTCCCCAGCTAGTTGTCATCAGAAAGTGAAACAATGGCCTGGCTGTAGATGATGGAGCCCCTTGGAACAAGTTGAAATACTCAACTCCTGACTGCCTTCACAATTAGGTATTATATGGTGCAGGAGCCCTCCTAGTAGTAACTTTGGCCTTGTCCAATTTGTATGCTTAAAAGTACCACTTAATATCCTGTTTGGACAATCTGATCCTTCCTTCCAAAGACTACACTATGTGGTCCTGGCTGCAGAACTGATCAAATAATGCATCATTAAAACACCTGCAAATAGACATTTTAAGCTATTCATGCTTTATACATTGGTAAGATATTTCAGACACTTTGTATCTGTATTAATATAATACACAGTGATGGATTATGAGTGTGCTCAAGTAGTCACCTAGGACTATAGCCAGCTGGGTTATAATGACCAAGAAGGGCAGAGGTATGAAGCAATATCCCTCCATCCAGCTCAAAATGCTACTGCAAAGAAACTTGCAGCAGGGACACTCGCCACCATCCATCAAGCTACCACCCTATTTGGAAGATTTGATTCCCAACATGAACGTCACCCCCTGAGAAAATCTCAACAAATTTGTTTTCCTTTTCAACAGACTATGAGTGTTCGTGCAACAGCCCTTAGGTCTGAGTATTCCATTTTTTTCACCTAAACTTAGTACTGATTCTTTCCGACATCATGGTTCTCCTGACACAATGATGTGTACACAGCTGATGTAGTTCATGGAAGAAATTACAAGGCTCCTGTTCTAGAGGACTGGCTTTTTTCCCCCACCCCCCTTTTCTTCATAACTGAGATTTTTCTGTTGATTGTGTGTTAGAGAAGGCAAGGCCAAAAGCTTTCCCAATGATGGTAATTTTACAAAAAATGAGGAGGAGAAAAAGAGTCAGGTTAAATTCTGTAGCCCTTTTACTGTTGTTACAGTTAGCCACCCTCCAAGAAAATGAGCCACTATTCTTACAAGGACCCACGCTTTTGATAAAAACAGCCAGAAAACAAAAAGAACGCCAACATCCACTGTCTCTCCAAGCCAGCATCCTCCTCTGCAGAGGGGCTGAGCACTCCCACTTGAGATAGGCACCAGCCTTTTTCAGGGGACAGTGGGAGCACCAGTGATGCAGGTGGCTGAAGGACAGTCTGTGCAGAGTCTGATCACGCAGCAAAGATGGGTGGTGTCTGGGGGACTCGTAGGCGTCAGATCTCTCAGTAGCAACTCTAAAAGTTTTTATAAAACCGTCTCTCATCTTGCCTGGGAGGAGGGGCTGACCCGAGCTCAAGAAAAATGTCAATAGCTTTGTCTAGTGTGTAGCATCTTCAAAGGGTGCATTTCACTTCTGGATACTGAAAATATTGCTTGCTCTTTCCCAACAGCTAGAAGAGGGGGTGAAAGCAGGATAGAGCTTTAAAAAGAGAGCTGAATAGCTTTCATCATTTAATGCTAGTACGTCCTAACATAAACTGAATCTTAGAAAAAGAGAAATTTAGCTTTAACAGAATGTAGCCAGTTGCTTGCCAGTTTTCTATTATTTTGTTCAAAAACATGACCCTGCACATGAGACACACTGGTTCTGAGAGCATCGTGGTGCAGGCAGAAGTCTCCATTTATTCACAAAAGACAGACAAGTAGCTCAACAGACTTGTAGGAACATTTACATGCTTTTCTTAGCAAATCTCACCTCTTGAGCTGGGGTCATGTGATTTTGTGCTTAAGTCACCCTGGTCTTATTATGAAGTGTTTTGAGATTATCTGCAAGGTACTTGAAGAGCTTAATGAACGTTTCCTGAGAGTAAGGTAGTTTTATGCCTAATCAGTGACAAACAGTAGCCTTATTTTGAATAGTGGCTTTCTGTTGATTTAAAAAATGAACTCCCTCCATCCTTGGTCATAAAAGAACCTGATTAGGGTGTTCCAAAGTGAAACACTTAAACAGTACAGAGTGTCAGCTTTAGGTCTCCAATCTCATTTCAGCTGCCACTTTATAGCTTCTGATACTGGAATTACATGCACACTTGTTTTTCTCCAAAGTGACCCGTGCCCATTTGGTGCTTGGTTAGATGAGCAATTATTTGAAATTTATTTTAAATTCTTGATCATACGTACTTCAAACCCTACAGTGAAGATAGAATAATTAATTTTTTCACAGGCTTTTAAAAGATGTTTGTCACTGTTCTGAGTACCTTAAACACAAGACTTTGCATATTTCTGTGAATTAAAAGGAGTATTTATACCTATTTCACTGATGAAAGGATTATTTTAAGACCATCTAGAAAAACAAGTCTGTTAAAATGTTTCATGGTATGAGGTCGTTCACTGTCATATGTCACATGAAGATGTCCAAGACCAGTTCTCATTGCCATCAGCTGCAGCTCTGAGGGCTCAGCTCTTCTAAATTCCCTCTCGCCCAGTGACACTTGAAAAAAATGTGTTCTACACTTAGTGATGTGTAAAATATTGAAGTAACTTGTCTCCTGTTACACAGGAACTCTGAAGTTGATACCAAGGCTGGAATCCAACTCTTAAGGGCAGCATTTAACAGTATAAAAGAAGAAACCTCCCTGTTACCTATGGTCATCCGTCTTGTTACAGAGTCCTCGCCTGTCAGCCAAACAGCTCTGCACACCGAGGGACCCAACTAAATCTTTGCAGCTGACCTTATTTTGACTCTAATTTCTGTACATCTGGTTCTTCAATCTTAAGTTACCTTTCCTGTGGTTCTGTATTTCACCCATTCCTCCCCTTTCCCAGCCATTGTCCAAATTATGTTCTGAAATACAAAATTCAAATAAAAGTAAAAAATATGACTTAAGTGTCACCAAATTCCTTGAGAAAAGAGGAATCCTCTTAAATTGTGCTGGTAATAGCAAAGCAGCCTATATAGCACTCACTTACAAACAATATCATTTTCGTTTCTGAATCACATTACGTATTAATATTACAGAAAATATGTGAACACATTTTGAGTTAAAATTGCTTTGTTTATATAGATTTAATGTTAATCTTTCTTCAGTTCAACACAAGGTCTTAATCTTAGTCCTCCTGGAATGATATAATTTCTGAAGACCGCATGTTGAATATTTGTTGTGAGGTAATTCATATTTTTTATGATGAGACCTATTTTCTCCCAATATCCTTTTATATCCTTATCCTCCCTGCTTTTATCTTTTTATTTTGAGAACAGCAATTTGACCATCTAGACATATTGTTGTCTAGGATTTCTTTCTTAAAAATAATAACAATAAATCCATTAGGGTAATTGGTGACACAGATAACTTCTTTGAGTCATAGCATTAATACACGTATAAATTTTTCAGTTTACAATTGCACCTGCTGCGCTATGACCATGCTCTGCAGCATTTTTCTGTCTTGACAAAGCACAAAATTCACCTTTAAAATTATATTTCAAAACAAGTTCTATCATGTATCATCAACATTAGACACTTAAGAGGAAACCGGAAGCTGTTTGGGATATCTTGGCTGAGTGGCATTGCCATATATATATGGTAGGTTATGCTGAATTTAAGTCCAAGATGTGTCACTTGTAAGTGACACAATATATTTTAAATGGCCTTTCTTGATCCCACTGAATGTGAAAGTTAATACTATCAGGCAGGGCTCCTCAAGGACCAGACAGGATTGCACATATTGAGGCTTCATCCTCTCCCTTACTGAGGGAGATCCTGGCTGATCCATTATTGTAAATCATAGAATCACAGAATCATTTAGGTTGGAAAAGACCCTTAAGATTGTGAAGTACACCTGTTAGCCTAACACTACCAAGTCCACCACTAAACCATGCCCCTAAGGGCCACATCTACATGTCTTTTAAATACCTCCAGAGATGGGGACTCAACCACTTTCCTAGGAAGCCTGTTCCAAGGCTTGATAACCCCTTCGGTGAAGAAATTTTCCTTAATAGCCAATCTAAACCACATACCTTGATTCTTTTACTCTTTACTTTAGTGCCTACTTCTGGCCTGTGTTGGAGATGGGACACTGAACTAGATGGATTTTTGGTCTGGGCTAGTAAGCCAATTTTTACATCTTAAGTTTATGGTCTTCTATGAAACTATTTACTATGTAAGCAAACAATTCATGCTTCTGTCTTCATTTCATCTGGTGCAGAGATGTTGTTTAAATAAGAAGGCTTCTTTCTACTAGTGAGACATTGCTAGCTTCTAGCAAAATCTGGTGAACAGCTCTCCTTTTTTTTATGATTCATTCTGCTGCTAAGTATGCCATATGGTTATTTATCTCATGGTGAACACTAGCAGCTAAGAAGTATTTCTCTTACTTGACAAAAGAGTTAATGCATGTGTCTAATTACATTTCATAATGTGTTTCCATGAGACTTCTCCCATGCAGGAAGAAAGTACTTGTCATGGCTGATAGATTAGATGTGTTCTTTGGTTAGTTATTAAAGTTGTTTGTACTTATTCTGCTTCATCTGCACTATTTTCAGCATCTAACTCCTGACAAAAATTTATTTTCTTCCGAATTTCTCATTAAATACAATGTTTGAAAATAGCAGCACAAGATATATGTGCATCTGGTCAGAAATATTGCCATGTAAAAATACCAAAAGTTGTCTGGACAGAGTAGAAATCCTTTAAGAAGTCTAAATACTAGCAGTAATATCAGAAATTTTAATAGTAATAATAATTTTAGCGAAAAGTAGTAATACTAGTGATAACAATAATAACAGCTGGTATGACAGGTATTGTTTTGCCTAGGGCAGCAGACAGACCTAACGGAGTCTTGGTTTTGGTTCTTTCTTCTGTTAAGTAAGTGATCTATGGGATCTTCAATGTAGGGCTAAAGGCTGAGCTGATTGTGGCTAACAAGGATTTTGCCATTGACTTAGCTGGAGGCAGACATTTCCTCTTGATTTTTTTTGGCAAAATTTTCCAATGGATTTATCTGCTGTACAAGGCTGAAACCCTATTTCAGAGCTGGAATAGGAGCTCAGGTCTCCTTTAAAGCCTGGAAAGCTGTCAGAGTTCCTAGGTTATTTCTGCCCGATGGCTTAGGTTAAGAATTACTCAGGGTAAAATTAAAATAAAGTAATAATTATTAATTCAGAGGGGTGTGCCAGTTATCTGTTCATGTAATAAGTATGAATGCACATTTTTCTTGCACTACTTACCAGAATTTTCGTCTGTAGTTTGCAGTTATCTGTGAGAATTGTGGTGAAAGCTAAACTCTGTACTTTCAGAAGCATTCAAAGCAACTTCTTCCTTACAGCATCAAAGTGCTGGAAATAACATGGTAACAACTAATGTGTTGAGGAGTTGCACAGTTTCTTGTGTCTTCAGTGTATTTTTTTCATAGGGCCCCAGACACTTAGACGGTTGGATATAATTTCATCCTTGCCTTGCTTCAGCATAAGCTAATTAGGAAGCTCATTATTTATTTGGCAAAAATTTAGCATAACAAATCAATTTAACAGGGCACAAGAGACAAAGTAATTTAAAATGAAAGTCAGAATCACGATGAAATGGCAAGATGGAATCTTTTAATTTCTAATAACATGCTAACATCCTAATGGCGTGGTGGGCCTTGGTGACATTCCCGACACAGACAGGTCAGCACAGAACTCTCAGGGAAGGGCACAGTTTGCTGATTAATGTCCTGTGTTTTCTCTTCCAGGTGGCATTACTTCCCCTCCAATCTCTCCCATGCAATACCATTATATACAAGGTTCACTACTCTAAACCAGATGAATAATCTAAAAGAGGGAATATCTCTGAAATGTGACAAAACTCTATCAAACAGCTAAAAAACACAGCTAATAAAAATTGTTTGGGTGAGTTAACTGATGACAGGTGTTCCAGTGATCTTTATTCAAATTCGGCTGGAAATAGATACGTTGGGCTGATTTGGGGATCTGGTAACCCAGAAAATATCTCTAGGATTAGTTTTTCCATTATGATGAACATTTCGGCTTAAACTTAGAAGGATTGCTGTGAGATCTTGGGTTTTTTTGGTACTGCTTTGTATAACTTTCAAAAAAATAATTATCAATATTAGTGTAGGGTAAAATGCTCATCTAGAGTAAATATCTTCAAAGTCAACATAATTACATTAATTTTCACCAGGGGCAACTGGGCTCCATCTGCCTATTTTGAAGTTTCACATAGCTTCTGTCCATCAGCAGGTCCAGAGAAGTGATTCTGCCACTTTACTCTGCTCTGGTGAGACCTCACCTGGAGTACTGTGTGCAGGTCTGGAGCCCTCAATATAGAAAGGACATGGACCTGATGGAGCGGGTCCAGAGGAGGGCCACCAAAATGATAAGGGGGCTGGAGCACCTCTCCTATGAGGACAGACTGAAGGAGCTGGGGTTGTTCAGCTTGGAGAAAAGGAGGCTCCGAGGAGACCTCATAGCAGCCTTCCAGTACCTGAGGGGGGCCTACAGGAAGGCTGGGGAGGGTCTGTTTACAAAGGCCTGCAGTGACAGGACAAGGGGCAATGGTTTTAAGTTGGAGAAGGGGAGATTTAGATTGGATATTAGGAAAAAATTCTTTACCATGAGGGTGGTGGAACACTGGAACAGNACCTAACTATTCCCACTTGGTTTATGAGATTTAGGGACAGCAGTAGCAAGTGTTTTCCAACCAGCATGGAAACTGGGGGGTCTCCTTGTCTGTTCACAGCATGTAGGAGATGTAAATGTTTACAGTTGCCAGCGTGGTCCTGCTCACTTTACCAACTGCTTTGATTTGTATTAGAAAAGAGACACTGAGACTTGTTAAAATGATGTTGCACTTGAGGGACATGACAAATACTTAGTCGGTGTTGAAATCCTACACAATTACAGATGTTTTCCTTGTAGTGGGCTGAACAGCTGAATATTGTTGTGTTCTGTGGAGATAAAATTGTCTGATGGTTTTTTCTCCCACTTCCCTGATCAAATCTCAACACTGATCCCTGCAGCAGACCGAGAACTGGTGCAAAAGAAGAGCAGAGGGTCTATGTGGACTTATACCACAGTCGTAGTGACAAAATTCAATGTGGGGAAAGGTGAAATAGTAGAAAGAAACATGACAAATACTTGCTGCTCAGTGCTGTAGTGTGGTGGTGATTTTTTTGCACTGCTCATCCATAGATGGAGACATATCCATTCCCAAGGATTTCATGAGCTTAAGCCAGTGAGGAACTGTGCAGAATCATGCTCACCTCTCTCACTAGAAAACTCTGATCTTGGATCTTAGAGTTGGATGTTCCTAATTTCTAAAGCTATCCAGAACCCTGCTGTGTCCATTATCTGTATCACATATGTGTGATGAATAAAATGAAATTGATACAAGTTCTTTGGTATTCATGTTGGTTTATATTTCACAAGTGGTAGAAATATGTCGAGAAGTTATATTCTTACTCAAATATGGGACATGCTTCCTCATAATTCAGTAAGAATACACAAATACAGATGAGTACAGCATGACTATCAGCTGGCATCTTGAGCGTTCAGGTGCTTATGCTGCAGGACTTGAAGCAGCTGTCTTTCTCCATTCGTTTAGGAATGTGGAGAGTGAGAAAAGTTTTCATGCAAACTTTGCAAATGCAATAGCCTAGTCCTGGTTAGCTTTTCCTCACAGCCTGAGCAGCTTCTTGACTGCTTTAAGTTACAGATTTTTCCAAGTTTTCATAGTAACAAGGAAGCTGAAAGGCATTGCATACTTACTATGCTCCTTTACCTGAATGAGGAAAGAGAGAAGCATTTTGTAAGTTGTTCATATCTGGGTGATGATTTCTTAGGAATGTTTCTACAAGCTTCTCTTTTTTTTTGTAATTTGGTGTTCCAAGTTGGAAAGAAATTACTTCAAGGTAGGTGGGAAAAAGCCTGCTAAAACGGAACAATGCAAATATTTTAACCCATTGCTCTTTCCTCTGAAAATTACAGTATCTCTGTTTTGGGATAGTATATGCATATTTCTAGCTGGAGACTATTTACCCTGATTTATAAAAAGGTAAAGAAAGAGCAAAAGATGTTTCCAGGTAAAATAGTGAGCTGGAAATGACTGAGCAATTTCACCTCCATCTATCCATTAGCTTTCACGTTTGTGCATTTAAAGAGAAAAGGAGGGTCTGGTGACTGCTGTCATTGTTGCACACAATTAAAAGGGTTGTAATTTCTCACTCTGTTGCTGATCTGTCCAGGAAACTGAAAGGTGAGAATTGGTATTGGGCAACCAAGGAAGGAGCCACTTTTACAGGAGATGTGGGAAACAGTGATCCCAGGTGAGGTTTTGGTTAAAGAAAAGAATAACATTAAGATATCATTAAAGCCTGTAGATGGAAGTCTTAAATAAGTTTCAGTGTGTCATGAATGACAAGGTCTGGACTCGACTTCCAGATCCTTGTCTCTGTGTGTGTGTGTGTGTGGCACTGCAAGGAAATGGATGTGACTTGCTTTCCACACTGAATCCCTTTTTATCTCTGCTCTCTGGGTATCACCCCCTGTTGCCAGCTTACATGATGGTTTGTTAAACATTATGAATCATTTTGAACAAGAGAAGAGCCTTACTACATCAGAGTAAATTCAAAGCCATGCCACAGAGTTAGTACTGTCACACCTGTCCAAACCTGGAAAAATTTAGAGGGAAGCTGTACCTATACCAAGGTACCCATCCAAAACAATTTCACCCTGTTCACCATGGCCACATAAGAGAGAATAAACCTTACACTGCTCAGTAATACAGAGTATTTTCAAGCTCATACACTGGTCTC
>VXAK01026463.1:992-14603 GCA_013399435.1 Arenaria interpres
GGGGGGGAGCAGAAGAAAAGGGGAAGGGGACAGCCCGGCCGCGGCCCCGACGTGCCCTCGGAGAGCCAAGGGTTAACACGGGCTCGCTTTTCCCGAGCAGCCCTCCTTTCACATTGCATCAAAGTCCTTTAAAGCTGTTTCTCTTCCCTCCTCCCCTCCCCGGCTGGAAAGACGCTTTATCCATGCATGCTAAGTAAACAGATCTTTGTTTTCGTCTTCCACCCACTGCCCTCTTTCCCCAGCCCGAAGCTGGAGCCTCGCCAAGCCGGCTGCAGCGATTGCTGCCTCCACACACACACACTCACACACACACACACGGGGGAAGAAGCCGGGTTTCTCGGGTGAGGCAACGCGCCTGCAATTGGCAGGGACAAGGCAGGAATTGTAATTGCACTTCATCATGTGATGGCTTATGAAAGAGGAAGTTTGGATGTTTTAGTCACGTACTCCTTTGCCCTCTTGCTTTAGCCTCCAGGTTCTGCGAAGGAAAAAATTACATATATTTATATATACTGGTGGAAAGCCAAGAAACAGCGTGTTTGCACATTTCAGATCATGAGCAGAGCTGGAGTGCGAGCTGAGTGAGGCTGCAGGGGAAGAAGAAAGCAGAGCTTTCAGCTGTGGCAGGCTTTTAACTGCAGGACAGAAAATGTGATCTGTATTTATTTTCCTTTATTTCTAATGAAAACTAGCTGCTTGGAAAAATCGAGATGAGCGGTATTCGGGTTTTGCCGCATTTGCTGCCTTTGAATTCATTCGGATGGAAAAGGCAAAAAAAAAAAGTTACTGAGCTCAATGTCAAAAAGCTGATAAAAAAATAGTGGCAGTGCTACATTTGAAATGTGGTTTATGTATCAAATCACAAAAAAAAAGTCCTCAAAGCTGCTGACTGTTACAGCAGTAACTGCACAGGAATCGAACAGATAACGCGTTTGGTTCTTGTTCCTTTTTTTTTTCTTTTTTTTAGAAACAGAAGCCATCCTTCTGTGCCCTATCTTTGTGAAACGCCCCTTGCTATGACATGCTACGCTGTAGATAAGAGCAGTGAGTGCTGGAGAACATGTGATGGGACCGGGGCAGTGCCTGGCTGAGGAGCACCATGGATGGGGGCCCAGCATGGTGCGGGAGGCCTTTGCCTTGCCCTGGTTGTGCCCGATGTCATGGTTGAGGGCAGGAAGGGAGAGGAGAGGCTGGAGCAGGACAGCTCTTCAAGATGAACTCTGACCACCACCCGCACATCAGTGCCATGGCGAGCCCCTTCCCACCCAGTGTTGTTTGGCATTTTTCACTGCACCACACTGAGCTCTGGCTGTGTTTCCTCCCCATGGGGTCCCATTTCCCTTCCCCCCTTTCCCCTGCGCTGGTGGCAGCGATTGCATGCAGCTCATTGTCCCCCTGCCCCTCCGAGCTGTGCCCCCAGCCTGCGCCTCACCCACCAGTCCACCCTCCGTGGTGCCCACCCTTCCTTCTGTGTCCAAATCAGTGCTCATCACCTCCTCCCCTGTTCCCTCAGCATTCCCCTTTCCCTCCCTCCCGATCGAGGGCTGCCCCACAAACTCATTCTGCAGATACATGTTGTTTCCTCCATGGGTCTTACTTGCATCCTTCTGTTGGGCAGAGGTCCCGCCGGCACCAAAGCGGACAGAGCAAGGATGGGAATAGAGATTATGGTGGAGGATGCCACCACTTCTGCTTCTTTGATCTGTAATGGATTATGGAGGGTACTATCCCAGAATGGGAGTGGAGAGGTTGGGAATTGTCCTTGGAGCGTTGGATTTGGTCAGATGCAGCTGATTTTGGGGCAAGGAGCCCACCAAAGCAGTGCCATTGCAGCTGAAAGCAAGGCCTGTGGAAAGCTGACAGCAGATTACAGCTTCCACCAGTGCCCCGCCAGGAGTTCAGTCACTAAGTATTTGTTATAATGTTTGTGGAGTCTCTGCTGAGAGGAGAGTTCAGGTAGGAAGAGAGGGGCTTTTGCCTCAACTCCCAGTTATCTCCTGATTGAAAATGGCATCATTGCCATTTTCATTCCTACTGGAGATGGCAGGTTGCTCCAGAGGATTTTTCAGAGAGCTGAATGAACCTGGGTTTCAGTGGGCTCCTTGCCTAGGTGAGGATTATGGGATTTTTGCCCAACAGTTCAGAAGCCCCTAAAGCAAAGTCTTTCTTGTAGACAGCTGCTCATGTTTGCCTGCAAGAGTGAGCTACTAGTAGCCATTTTAGAAACACTGAAACTTTTGATTTTCATTGAAAACGATCCATCATTTTGAAAGTGAACCCAGTGAATCCATCCCTACACACACACACACTTTTTAGGTATGGATTTTAAGATGTACAATTCAAACAGCAGTTCAGGTGATGTCTTGCATTCACGTTGATGCTGGTCCCGAAGCCAGCCTCGTGGCGCACTGAAAAGAGAAAAACCTTAGAGAAAAAGAAAAATCCCCATGCGATAATGTTTTCTTTAGTGCCATAAGAAAAAAAAAAAAAGAAAGATACTGATGCAAACAAGAGTATCATCAAGCACAGCCTGTTGACATAAATAGGCTTTGGACAGGCTCATGGTAAGCCACTGATCCTGCAGATGTTTACAGCCACTTATAACTTTATTCACAGGAGCATCACTATGAATGTAAAGCCATGTGTGCTTACGTGCTGGCAGGACCAGGGTGTGCTTCCCCGAGAGCCGCTCATCAGCAGTGGCGTGCTGACGGCCGCCCTGCTCTGCGGGCTGGGGCTGACAGAGGCACTGGCAGAAAAATACTCTACCGAGGCCGGAGGGAGGTCACCACACCAGCTCCCTGTGAGGCAGGACATGCCAGAGGACTGAGAGGACTCAGCAGCTACTTGGTGCCTGCCTTTTGCCATGCATGGGGGCCTTGTATTAACCCCTTGAAGGCAGCTGTGTCAAACGCCAGTGCTTGGTGTTAACTTCTGAAGAGCTGTGAGGCACCGCCTAAGCAGAGCCTGCCTAGAAAAGGAAGCAGCAGCGGGACACTGGTGTGCCATCCAAGAGGAAATGGATTCAAGTTACACCAGAGGAGGTTTAGATTGGATATAAGGAAAAATTTCTACACCGAAAGGGTTATCAAACATTGGAACAGGCTGCCCAGGGAAGGGGGGGAATCGCTGTCCCTGGAGGTATTTAAAAGACGTGGTGCTGAGAGACGTGGTTTAGTGACAGTTTTGTCAGTGTTAGGTGGATGGTTGGACTCGATGATCTGAAAGGTCCCTTCAAACCTAGACTGTTCTATGATTCTATAATTCTAGTTCACGGATATTTCCTGAAATACGGAAATGCTATTTATGCTGCTATTCTGCTATGATTTTTCACTCTGGAAAGTTCGGGCAGGGCTAGTTACCGGGAAGTCACAGTGCTAGCAAGAGCCTGGGTACCACAGCTTCTGCTCCATTGGTGGGCTCTACCCTAGGCTGTTTGGCGCAAAAATTGCACGCTTTCTTTAAAAAAGGAAACAATTCTGTTTCTAACTGAGCAGTTGACTTTACGCCCTCTTTTCAAGTAACAGTAGAAAAAAAAAAGCAGCGAGGAAAAGATCATGGAAATACTTGGGAAATTCAGAGGTTACTACCCTCCGAAGAGAAATAAAAACTTCAGAGAGATACTTCCAGATGCCAGAAGAAAGGGCAATTGATGTGGAAAAGCTTCCGCCCCTTGTCCCCAGGCTGGGTAAATAGGCATGTCGGGTTATCCCATTTACACCCCGCCTTGGTGCTCTGCAGTGCGAGCCACAGTCGGCAATTGTCTGCGGCCACGGCGAGGGGGGCAGGAATGCGGTGGCTGGGGGCTTCCTAGGGCGCAGGCAGAGCGGCCGGCCGGCCGGGTGACCCCTTCCCAAAATAAACAGGAAGCCCGGGAAGCCATGACCCCTCCGCGACATCGCGCCGGCTCTGTTCCCTGCCTCCTGCGTGGGGGCCGACAGGCTTCCAAGTACCCTCCGAAAACGGGACAGGGGCGAGGGCTTCACAGGAAATGTTACAAAATAAGAGCAGAAACAGATCATCTGTTGAAAAAATTACAGAGGGCTTTAAAATTCCTTCTGTTTAAGCCCCCGGATAGTCGTATTCGTCACCGGTGCTTCATCCCTCAGAGCCCATGGCAATACAGTGAGCAAAGAAGGGGCAGAGCTTCCCCTTCTGCACGGGGTGAAGGGCCGGCGTGCCTGAGCAGAGCAAGAAGAGGAGCCCCAGGGAGGCTGTGCCAAGGGGTTTCTTGGCTGGCTGGGGAGCTCAGGCTGGGAAACTCTTTTTCCCTGCTTGGGGGAGTTGGCGGCGAGGTCCTCACATGAAATAAAAGTCAAAACCGAGGCGCAGACCTTCTCGAAGCCTGGGCCAGAGCCATTAAAGTTGTTTCCAGCGTGGGTGTTCCTGCATTACCAAAATGTCCCCCCGAAGCAGCAAACTAGTGCTTGCTGACAGCTCCAGCTGGCAAGTCATCTCCCAGGCCTGCCAGAAGAGCTGGCCCTCCCTAAAGACCTCCCTGTCTCAGCAGCTGCCAGCCCCACAGTTTGGGGCAGGACAGGACCACCGCTGGTGGGGGAGGCAGCCCAGCTGAAGGTAGTGTTTGCTGCTGCTGACCGTAAGGTTTCCTGCCGGTGCCAGCAGCTTTGTAATCCCACTTTTCTGCTTGTCTGGGGGTCCCCTTGTCCTCCCCAGAGGGCATGGGGGCCTGGAAGGGCTGAGGGCTCTGGGGGACAGGCGCTGAAGGGTTTGGTCTCCACACTAGTTCAAAGAGACTTGAAGGGGGAGAAAAAAGGGGAGATGGATTCCATCTCTGATTACCAAGCAATTGCTAGGGTTTTATAGTTACCAAACTACAAAAGTTTTGGTAGCTTGCTACCAAGCTACAAGCTGGGTAGCAAGACCACCACGCTGGTGCCCTTCGTGCCCATGCTCCTGCACCCCCCCACCTCAGGGAAACCGCTCTTTAGGGGAAACAGTAGAACACATGGAGAGACGTGCAGCTGCTACAGGGGCGTCTCTTGAGCAGCCCACTCTTCCCTCATAAGGAATTTCGGGCATTGGCATGCAAAGGCTGCGAGCCAGTGCATTAGGATGCAGCCTTGGTTTGTTCCAGGCATGTTGAGATACGGTGGAAGTGCCCACATTTCCACCAGTCATTGCAGCTATATTATTTCAATTTTGCAACGTAACAAGAGTTAACAGAAGCGTGTCCAAATCCGAAAAAACAGAAACGCAAATGAAATGTGTTTCTGTCCCCTCTGGCACTGCCTCTCATTCCTCTCCCTTGCTTTCTTCCTGCTGCCCACCAGGCAGTGTCCCTCCTCTGTGGGAGCCCCTCAGGGAGCGCTCTGGTCATTCAGAGCTGGGGAAATGCTCTTTGCTGTGCTTCAGCCTCTAGCCTTACCTTTTTGCTCACTGCTGTTTAATATGCTAAGTAAAAACAAGTAAAAGACGGTATTTTTATCTACTTGTACATTCTGTTGTATGTGTAGTATACTACTGTGTAGCAATGCTGAGGAGCAGTACTTACAAGTTTAGGCATTAATGATGCATTTGTAAACTTAAACAGCAGAAATGTATTGCATTACCTCATCCTGTCCGCTTGTACTTTCAGGCAAAAAAATCACAGGCATCCCTTTTCCAGGCACCTACATTCCTCCTGTTCACGCTGAGCTCCAGAAAGCGGTGCCTGCTAGGAAGTACAGTTGAGTTCATATTTGATAAAAAGAACACCAACACCATTAATAAGAGGTAGACCTGTGCCGGAGCTGGCAATTAAACTCAGTCTCCTCCTCCGAATTTCAGCCATTAAAGGAACTTGCCCAAGGCTGGGACTTGCGTATCACTTAGTCTCCCAAATGGGACTAGATGAAGGACTGAGGACTAGTTCTCTTCATAATGGGACCTGCTGAAGTCCTTGTGTCATGCCCGAGGAATGGTCATGCTGGTGAGCTTGCTGGGGCAGCAGCAGCCACCACTGGCTGCTCATTCAGGGGTCTCGCATGTGCGCTTGGAAGGTGCCAGACAGGTTTCCCTCAACAACCCTCTCCTTAACACCTCTCAACACAGTTTCAACACGCAGTCCATGATGATCAGGAGCACCATGCAGCTGCCTCTTTGCTCCATGATCTGCTTGGAGGGTCCTTTAGAGGCTGTGCCAACAGCAGCTGGCTTGGAGGACACCGCTGTCGTTTTGTGTCAGACCCCATGGCACACCATGGGAGTTTGCTGAGACATGGGCAGCCATGTCCACACTTCCTTTAAACCCCCCCTGGGGAGAGCAAACACAGGGAAAAACCACACCAGTGTGAACTTCAGCAAGGACTAGTGACCCAGTGCTGACCAGGGCCCCTCCAGTTTTTCTCCCTGGCCATGGTGAAGACATGGCTCAAGGATCAGATGAAGGTCCTTTGCTTCACTTCCCATATCCCCTGCACAGCCTCAAAGTTGAGTAACTTCTGGATATCACAAATCTGAGATGAGTTTCAATGGCCGATCCAGAGGCAAGAGGATGATCACCTTCATCATCCATTTTCCCTCTGCCAGTTACTATTATTGTTAACTGCCGTTCCACACACATTGTAATTAAGTGGAAAAAATACAGACCAAATGAAAAAGGGTATGTACGAGCCTCTCAAAAACATCTCTGCGCTAGCTGCAGCCTGACTCAGCCTTCAATTAACATTCTTACTTAAAATAGTTTTGTTATACGGCTTTTGTTAAATCTGACATAACAGCAGGCCAAATCACCGCCCCAGAGCTCCACGCTGAAGAGAGGAGCTCGGCATTGGTCTCCTGGGCACCATCTCATCCTGTCTTCGATCCAAATGGCCTTGGATGTGGGTGAGCTACCAGAGGAGAGCGGGCAGTACACCTGTGGCTCTGCCTTTGCAGGCACATTGAACGGGCACTGCCACCAGAAGAAGTGGTCCTGCTCTCCCCCACCACAGCTGCTGGGTTCTGCCCGGCGATGCCCTCTGGAGCATACCCGGCAGTGCCCCTGTGTCCCCATCCCGCTGCTCCAGGGGTGCTGCTAGGGAAAAAGGGGGCAGGTTGAGATGGGTGGCCAGGGAGGGACCTCAGCAGTGGCATTGGTTCGCAGCTGCCACGGGAGACTCATGCTGCACCCATCCCATCACCTGCTGCCGGCTATGACATTCCTCCTCAAGCTACCAGAGGGGATGCTGGCGAGGAGAGAGGGATGCATGGGCTAGCAGGGCTTGCTAGGGACACCAGGTCACTCTGGAGATGGTTTTGATTTCCTCCCAGGGCCTGAGGAGCTTGAGAGCTGGGCTCCATCTCCTGCAGAGTGGGGTGGCAACCCTGCCTCCATCACCACTACGGATAATGTAGGGAAAACTCTGCACAGGGCTCCTCCTCTTCACTGCAGAGGGATGTCCTAATGGCTCCATACTATTATAAAAGTGTTTAACTACCAGAGTGGTTTTTTCTTGGTTGTTCTTATTGGGCCTGGCTTTTAACTGGTACAGAACATGTTCTTTGTGCGTGTGTGTGCCTTTATGTGTGTGCCTTTATGTGTGTGCCCACAGAATATAAAATTCCAGTGTTTGTATTAAAATCTGGAAAACTGGCAGAGGGGATGCAGGTATGAGGTGAAGAAATTACTCATGTCTATTTCAGTTTGTGGGACTACGTTTCATTTGATGCCATTGCTGTCAAATGTATGGCTCCATAAATACTCTCTGGGATTGTGGGAATCTCGGCCTGAGTTTGCATGATGCTCCTGAAGCAGGACAGTGTTTCAAGTGGAGAGAGAGCTGGGAAAAGAAGGAGTTGGGCACATCTAAACCTCATATCGCTTACCACTCCCAACCTCAGGAAAACGGTGAACACGTTGGGCACCGTTTCCCCCCGGGGACAGCTTGGCTAAGTCACTGAATTTGCACCAGAGCAGCATTTGGCCCAAGGCACTCATGTGCAGCACCAGTTAATGTGAGGTCAGGAGGCTGTGCATCTGACTAGTCACGACCGCCTCAGCCAGAGGACTGTCGTGTCTGCTCTGCTTGGAGTCAAAGTCCAACCTGCCCCTGGCGCTGAAGGAGAGTCGCTCTCATCAGGGCTCCCCTCCGCCGAGGAGCTGGGAAACCTCCTAGGGATGACAGAACAGTCACGTAATGGACTCAGCTCCTCTTCCGCTGGGAGAACCCACGGTGGCACGCAACCTGGAAAGAAGTAGGTTAATGCAAGCGAGGTTCTTTCTTCTGGATTTTGTTTTATATCAAGAGTTATGTGTTTTGGCAGACTTTTTGATGAATAGGTCAGCAGGGTGTGGAAATGTATTCTAAAGCTTTCTGCATCCTTGCACATGCTTCTAGTTGCCGGGGGTTTTGCCTACTGCTTCACTTGGAAAGGTTTAAAAGAAAATGCAGATTGTAGGCAAAGGGCAGAGATAGGTTTTGGTAAATAGGTTTGGCACACATTTTAGCCATTCCCTTGTCATTTGTGAAACAACAGAAAGAACCTCCACTCAACTATATACAATGTGAAAACAGCAGTTTCTCTGTTTACAAATAGTAAAAAAAACCCCAAACATCACAACCTGCTATACACACCTCCAGACAGCACACATAAATATCCACAAAATTGTCTCTGCCTCAGAATGGGTACAGGGCAAGTATGGGAAGAATCTGGACTTTTTCACATCTTCCAAAACTAGTGTTGGTAACAAAAAGATATTGTTTCGTGTACTTCAAAGAGAGGGGAATGTTTCTGCATGCCGGGGTTTCAGAATCAAACTTCTACACCTGAAATCTGAGAACAATCATATGAGCAAGAGACTAAGAAACTCTGTTCAGATGTAACCGGATACACCGTCCGACAGACTGGAATACTTAAAATCCTTTTTAACCAACGGCATGTCAAGACATGCCTGCTTCGGACACTGTTAAGACATCCAGCCCCCATATTTTGCATACTCTCCTAATTACATTCATATGTTTGGTTTCATATTTGACCTCTCTGTTGCAACAGAGTGCCAAGTAAAGCACTTCTCCTTTTGGGTCTGATGCAGGACTTAAGCCGGAGAGTGTGGGGGATTCACAATCTTCGTATCCCTCATACACACTTAGAGTGACAGGCACCAATAAGCAGAACAACAAAATAGAAACATGCAAAAAATCCCCAATACAAATGTGCAGTTTTTAGTTTAAAATACGGTCTGGGCTTTTTCTCTTTGCCTTGTTTTTTGGAGCACTTTGATGTTCACACCTCTAATGCTTCCTCCAAAATCTGGCACCTTACCAGCTAGCAGGTTTCAGCTTTTCTTTATTAGGACGGAAAGACTACGTGCACAAAAATTGCATCATTTTAGAGTGAGAAAATTACTCATCTGCGTTGATAGGACTTTTGTCACTGAATCCAGTAGGCTTCGGTTCCTAGTGCACCAGGAATGGCTTTACATGAAACCCCAGGCTGCACAAGGCGGTGGAAACACTGATCAGAAGACACCCGCTGCACAGACAAATTCACTGTTTTCTTCCCTCCCCTAAATTCTCTTAAGAAGCCAAAGCCAAAAATCACATCACTGTCAGCAAGAACAGGATTGGACTCTTTATAGATAGAGATGTGAAAACAGATAAATGTGATTATTTGGCACTAAATGCATGTCCTTTAAAAGCTTGTTATCAATGAGAAAAAGATCTGAAGGCACAGCGGTTCCTAAATGGTAGCCTTTGGACCATTGCTGTTGTTGTGGGGAAGGAAGCAGCGATGGTGACAGAAAGAGCAAGAAGAGTGTCCAGCAGCCTGCACGAGGATGGATTTCACCACTGGCCCTTTCTCAGGTGAGACACAAGAGTTTTTCCCGAGTGCAGTCAGCAGGGCTGGATCACAGCCCCTCAGCATTCAGCACATCGGGATTTGCAGATTCAAGACAACGCGTCCGGGATTTTTTGGGTGAGCTGCACCTCCTGCGCGTTTTACTTGGACGGTCGGGTTTAAATACCACGCTGCTCTGCTCTCCTTTAGCACTGTTATTACAGCCTTGTTTGTGAAGCAAGAAGAGTAATCCTCATGTAAAAATAATAGTATTGCAGACCTAGACAGCAGATGGTGTTATTAAATACCTGGGCAAAGTCTAAGGTCATCATGCTCTAACAATTAACAAGATATATTGTCTATCGCTCAATAGGTAACCTCCTAGTGTGGGATGTTTGCAAGGCCGAGCAGAGTGGCAAGCGGTATCTTGTCCAAGCCCAGATAACTCTTCCAGTTAAACAAATATTTGGCAACCATTTTCTTGCCTAAATTTGTTGCTACCAACACGTCGGATAGAAATAATATGATTCCATTTAATCTCCTAAACGATCCCTTCTGTAACCAACTACATTAGGTTTTAACTAGACAGCAACAACTTGAGCACTTATTGATAGTTGCCTGGCATATAGGCTAATTTATAAGAGCACAGAGAGGCAAATCCTCAGGCGATGTAAATCACCATGAGTCTGCTGCAAGGTATGTCTCTGAACGGCTCTGGCAAGGTACCGGCTGTCAGAGGTGTGCTCGCCAGCCGGCTCCTGTTGTCCACAGAAGTCTTCAGCCATGAAGCACGTTTCTTCTTACTCTCCTTCATGCTCTCCTAGGGGAAGCACGCATTTATCTGCGTTGATAAAATTGAAATTGAACCTCAGTAATAGATGGCAGGGCTGTCCTCATTGCATGATCTAATAAAATTTTCAGGCAGAGCTCCCTCTAAGGATTAATCTTATGTCATAAGAACTGCACTTTATCAATGATTCCCTTGCTATTTGCCTAGCTTTCCCTGAACTTTACCTCTCAGCTGATGGGTGACTATTTCACTTCTTTAATGGCACTCCTAGGTGTGAGAGCAACTTTGTGTATCTGCTCATTTACCCGTTTTTTTCACAGTTGTTTCATCCCTGTCAATACCTCTTAGAGAGTTTGCACAGGCCAGCTGCCCAGACCACCCCGTTAAGTGGCCTTTGCAGCCTTTGCAGCCCAGCCTGGTTATATCTTTGCCTGGGCAGGGCAGCTAGCTCCCGTTGGCATGTGTGGCGTTCAGAAAGGCTGCTCTCCTGAAGTGCAGTCTGCCTTCTCTTCCACCATTGCCTTCCTTTAGAAGCATAGGCAAGGTCACCTGCATCGCTTTCGGGGATGTGGACCCCTCCATCATCTCTTCTGGGACTTCAAGGAAGCCACGGTGGCTAAGCATTGCTCTGTGGGACAGATTCTGGCTTTCGTTTAATTACTGTATCATGGCAAGATGGGGAGCTAAAACAGTCCTGCCGCTGCCAATAGTTTCACACAGCACTTCTCCTCCACGGTAATTGCTCTCCTGCTAGGATCCATGAACTTGAGAACAAAGTACATTTTATTATTTACAAGGGTTAGATGACAAATACAAACAGATGGTGCAAAGATGACTCCTAATGCATAGTGATCAAGGAATTTAATATTCATGGGTAAAGGGCTGGAAGATTAAGTAAACAGATTCAGATATGCAGGGGAAAGTATCTCCTAACAATGCATAAAGTCAGCATGGCCTTCTCTGCCCTGTTACCGCTTAGGTCAGGGCAATTAACATAAAGGGAAAGACTGGCTGAATTTTCCAGGCATCTTCAAACACTCAAATCAGGCAGCTTCTTTGTAAGGAAACCCTCAGAAGGGGTTTTTGCAAGACCAAGGAAAAAAACTTCTATTTTTCTATTGAAGAGGGCTGCAAAGCCCAAGTGTGCTCCTGCTGCTGCTGCCGCCGCCCTTACGTAAAGCTGTCTTACCTGAATGACGCTGCTGTTTTAGCTGGGACTGGTCGGATGACTTACGATTACTCACCCGAGCAAGGGTTGTGGCACTGGAGTCTCACCACACCGCTTTGCCGTTAATGATACTTCTCATGGCAGAAGCTGGGATTTCACTGGTGCTGCTTTCACATGTAGTCATCTTGCAGAGACAGTTTCAACACTGATGAATATTACAAGTCAGGTCCTCAGTGTGAATCATCCTGTCCTTCCAGATGACTTTTTCTTTCTGCTGTTTACATCAGAGGCAGGGAATTTTGATGTTTTTCGTGCCTGTGACTAAAGGAGTGTTTCATCTGAGAAGCAATTTCCAAACTCACTTAAGTCATCCCTCTCTATGTATTTCCTTTTGTTGTTGTTGCTGCTCTCCTTTGGAGCGTGGGCAGCTAGCGAGGTGTTTCTAAGGCAGTACTGACTGAGCACTGAACCTACGGCAAAAGAGAAAAGTCGGGGGCAGAGTTTATTAATGCATATTGCTGGATTCTGCCCAAAAGTTTGCTTTGCAACTTTGATCAGCCTTCCATTTCTCTTGCCCAGATCAGTTTGTTGAACAAACAGATTATCTGGGGTTTGGTCATCCCGCCGGCTTAGGCGACAGCTCAGCCCTGGGAAGGTGTGCGTATGGAGTCAGAGGCTGCGGCAAGAGCAGGGCAGCAGCTCTGAGGTATCTGCCTCCCTGCCTTCTCTTACAAAAGCCCCTCGCCAGTGCAATACAGGGGTCAGGATGCCATGGCTTACAGACGAACGGGAGAAGCTAGGAGATGGGGTAGGGGTGGAGAAGAGTTGAGCTCCAAGCTGCAGCACGCAAAGGGTGGTGGAAAGCTGCCCATGGACATGGGGATGAGCTCTCCCCCTGGCACTCCACCATGACAGCTCCAGGAGGACAAACGACACTCCAAACTCAGGAAAAGGCACCGCTGTTTGGCTGCTCTATTCTCATCCTCCTTCTGTAGCTGTAGCCACCACGGCTATTCCTATGGCTGCCTCTCAAATCACTGAAGACACCAGGCACCTCTGGATGGTCTTTCTTAGGATCTTGCTGCTCTGCCTTCCTTTCTCCACAGCACCTGGCAGCACCCTGGAAATGCTATCGGGTACTTGAGTCCTTGTGAAGAATGCCGTGTGAGGAAAGGCATGTTTATTGCCATGACTCCAAGTCTCAGATTTCCAGGGGGGCCACAGCGCTGCACAAGGAAGTCACGCTGCTCACAATAGCAGGGGCAGGGCATCTCCATGTCTGGTATCTGCTTGGAAATTTGTCTGGCTCTGTGGATGCCTTTGGTTGATATGGCTATGCAAGCTGGAATGTGGCCCAAGATACACGGCAGAGAAACTTGCCCTGTGAATAAAAGCCTTTGTTAAGATGGATCCCATCTGTACATGATTTCATCAGCTCCACGAAGTGTACAGGACATTCATATGGTGAAATAGGCAGAGCTCCTGTTCTGAGAGAGAAAAAACCCTTCTGTCTGCTTTTCCAGAGGAGTCTGTTGCCGTAGGAGGAGGTAAAACCTTCTGCAACGTTGTTGCTGTTCTGAACCACGGGATGGTACAAGGGTTGGGGCTACGCTAACATCATCATAAAAAAAATGTGCACAGAGATGCACCAAAAGAAACACTCTCCCCCCCCTCCAAAAAAATAAAAAAAGGCATTGCCCTCTTCTTTGCCTTCTCTTCCTTAAATATGGAGATGCTTAGAGCGGTGTAAATACAATTTGGGCTGGTTAACGAGCAGTCCACAGTGCTGAAACACACCCGCCGTCCAAGCCAGCTCCTTGCCAGCCATTTCATTTACCATATGTTTGGTGTGGTTTTTGGCAGAGTCAGCCTGAGGATTTTTTTTTTTTTTTTT